>JABUQX010106410.1:0-51791 GCA_015478945.1 Trachelipus rathkii | reverse complement strand
TATATAATATATTAATATGTCTTAGTTTGAAGTATCTCTAGTGATTAGAAAGGTCCTGAAGTATGTGTCATTTCATATGAGTCGTATCATAATAGTCTATAGTCATTCTACTTGATATCTAAATATAATAGAAATATAGAGGTTGATACTTAATATAGATTACTTGCATGGGCATTACTGGATCAATTGAGTAGTGCTTTATAAAAACTGGCATCGGTAAGCCAAGTGATAATAAGTGGAAATGGAATATGATGACATCCCTGAATCATAGCTACCATTTGTTGGTTTCAACATTGATAAATTCGACTCAGTACTCCTTTGACGATATCTATCTACTGAATAACTAGCGATATGTCTCAATTTACTGAGTTGATTGTAAAGTCGGGCTAAGTTAAACAGTCCTTCTACAATGAAAAGATATTAACTTCTTGCTCAGAAATTCACAATATTTGCAGGTATGAAGATGACAACAAGTTCATATCCTACTGCTCAGTGATCTGTGAACGTTTCTGGTTACCTCATGCAGCTATAACAAATTGTCATTTACTCATGAAAGAATTTATACCTGATTTTGGTGGTCATTGATATTTTCATATATTTTTGGGGGTATAATGATTTCTCTTATCAATGTAGTACTCTAGTTTTCACGCTTTCTATAGGTGCTTCGCATTATTTAGAGCTTATTTGGGTGTCATGACAACTATCTAGATATACAATTACACTTTTGTTTATTCATTTATACATAGAAATATTTATTATACGTTGTTACTATGTAAAGTCATTGTAAATAAAAAGTTTGTTTGAACATTATTTCATACTGTATGTGATAGACATAGGTTCATTTGCGCTTGTATTAAAATTTTATGTTCATTTGGGTGTGAGCTCAATTCACCACGTAGTATTTATTATCGATTCTGTCGAAATTTTTACACATTACTATGGTAAATGCCTTTCTGTAATAACTATTAATAATCACCGAATAAACAAAGGGTCGTCTGTTACTAGATATAATCTAATAATTCTTATTGGCAATGATTTTTTAGAGACATATTTTAGTTATGAGCTTCTATCTCTCTATTTGTGAGTCACATCTGTATATGATGCCGAATAATTGATAGATAATAGCTTTGATTATAAATATACCTAAATTAATGACAGAAGAGTAATAGGTTTATTATGTATGGCTATTGATAGCAGGTGTAATTTATGGCTTACATGATTATCTTCTATCTGGATGGAGTAATTGATAAATATTACTCTGGAGATATATATATAGATAACTTTGCGTCTCATAATGATATATAGTCAGTAACAATTTTTTAGTTTAGCACAAAGAGATTTGTAATTAATAAATTAATAATATTTTTAGAATAAATAGACTTATCTAGTCTCAATGAGTAATCTACTTTATAAATGTTCATTTTAATGTATAATTATAGTGTTATATATATATAATTACATAAGAAAGATAAATATTTATATTTTAGTTATTTATTAAGCATTTTCCTTAATAAGCTGTATGAAAAAGTTATTATCTTTTTAAAATCTCTATTAATATTCTAAAGGTTAGGTACACTTTGGAGTCAGGCTGCATGTAACATCTGGGGCTGTTATTTTCTATTTGTCAGTAAGAATGAGTTTGCCAGCTGGTCCAGACTAAGAGATAAGCAGAACAAACCTTGTTATGTGAAAATTATGCTAGAACTCTTCAGCGTGCACCCTATAATCGCTAGTAGAAAATACTTTTAGTATATAAGTGTTTAAAGTCAGTTTATACCTCATAGATAACATCGAATAAAATAATAAAAAATATACTATATGACGCCTTTTTATTTATTATAATAAATACATTAATAAAAGATAATTATTGTTATATACATGAACATAATATATGTTATTTTAATATATTGTTTTATGTTGACGACTATTACTTAAGGATCCCCCCTTATCCAATGAAAGTGAGCAATAATATATATGATAATATATATAGAAATTAATAATACAAAATTTATCTAGCTTTCAATGAATTTTACTTATAAAATCAGTACCAGTAGAATAGTTTACTATTATCAGGGTATTGAGCTTATGTATATAAATTTAGATTTCCGGAAATAAGTTGAGGTAAGCGAAAGTTAATAGATATAATACAATATTTCTCGACTTGTATTTATATGAATAACTACATATAGTTAGAATTAGAACAGTAAATCACACATAATCACTAAGCTTATATATCGTACAATATAGTTTAACGTTTATTATTGTATATTAGCATTGGTATAGTTTATTACAATTTTATTAAGTGTCTGTTTAAGTTATATCAGTATAAATAAAATATATTATGTATTTTATAGTTAGTACATTTTAATTATCGAGAATTATTTAATAGAGTATATTGAATTTATATAGAAATAGTATATTTTGTCATTATTATTAGTCCGTTATAATAATAATTAATAATATGACAATTGTATAATATTATAATATCCTAATAATTCGCTCTACTGTATACTTTAGTAATTATATATAATATATATTATTACTTATATCTACTAGCATATTAAGTTGATTTGGTTATATAGTAGTAATTATAAGTATGTATTGATTAATATAAGTTTTGTTATAATGTTACTATATAGTAGTAATATCAAAATAAATAAATTATTAATGATTTATTATTAAGTGATATGATAATGTTAGAGATATGTTTTAAGAAATTAATAAGAAAGTTAGATTAGAATTATGGTACTAGTCTGTTAAAGCAACGTGTCAGTTAAATTTACATAATTTCACTCATAGTGTAAGCAAAGTCATTAGAGTATGGATTTGTATCATTCCTCAGCGCCTTTTGTAACAACTTTAACAATTATATTTTCTAATATATTAGTATTACTCGCATCAGGTTATAGTTGTTAATATCCTTTGTATATATTCCCAATGTATATTACCTAATTGTAATATATATTTACTATATATGAATAAGTATATATTATATCATACTCCTAGCTTATTATTAAGTTTTTATAATTATAGTAAAAATTACATAAATTATTTATAACGTGTAATAATATATATAAACATATAAATATAATATAGATAATAATATATATATATAATAATTTTAATATAATAAAACTAAATATAAGTAATTGATAAATATAGAATATAATAAAATTATTTAATAATATAATTAATAAGCATGATTATTTTTAATAAATAATATAGAATTATTCAGAGCAGCTTTTAAATAATACATCGAAAATAAAAATTAAATAATACAAAAGTGTTTTCTATAAAATACTGAAATTTAATTTAGATATGAAATTAAAGTTATATCATAATAATTAAAAATTAATCATTTATTATCAAAAATACAAAAGTAAAAATAAAATGTGAAAGGCAACGTTCTATATAAACGTTATATACTCTTTAAAACTTAGTTGTTTATATATAAGATCTTAGAAACCCTTCTAAATATTTTATAATGTGTACAGTTCTAAAATTTTCACTTCCCTAAGATATAAAATGTATTGTATTATTAATACAAAGGGGTATGGGATGTAGTTAAATGATGTATGAATTTAATATATAATATTATATATAAATATATACATGATATATTTAAAATTCTATACATCAGATGCTTATTTATGGTTATTATGTTTACGTCATTATATTATTGATGTGAATAATATTTAGTATTTATATAGTAATAATCCAAGACATATATATATCGAAGGTTTAGTACTCACTGATAATTAAAATATAGTTAATAAACATAGTAATTTATTTTATTTGATGGAAGCACTATTTTTTTTATGAAAGGAAGAGGAAACGAGTATTAGAAATGGAAGAATGTCGTCCTAAGGACCTTGGATGCTGAATAATCCCATAGAGTTCATAGATTGAGCAACTCTATAATTCTAACATCCAAATTAAAGGAAAGTATCAGAAGGGTATTCTGCATTATCTTAGAAAAGTTGATTTTGAGTCGTCTTTTTTAAAGTGATCAATGACTTTGTCTAGTTTTACTAATTAATTTGAAGTTGAGCGAAACCAATTTATAAACGCGCTTTTGTTGAAAAGAATCATGGAGGAGAGAGTATAAGTGAGGGCGTATAAGAGTTTTGAGGCTGTTTATTAATACACAATACAATTCGTGATGTGATGTCATATCTTTTTAATAGCTTCGTCATGTTTTCCGAGAGCAAGTCAAACAATTTCTCTAAGCGTAACCAAATTATTGCTTAGGCGTTTTTAACAAGAGAAATTTTGTAAATATTTATATTAAAAATTTAATGTTAACAAGTTTACTGCGGTTAGGTTTTCATATCTTTCGTTTCTCAGCTATGATAGAAAATATTTATAGAAGAGAACATATAGAGAAAGTTTAGAGATAGATAAGAGGTGGAGGAAGTAAAGAGCAAAACGTTAATATTTTTTTTAATAATTACAGAGGAGAGATTTATACTAGTATTCAAGTTTAATAATGAAATAAAAATAATTTTATAATATAAGATAAGAAAAAAAAAAATATATTGTGTAATTATTTTCACAGAGTATTTAATTTCGACATAGGTGCCGTACTATTGGTTGATTACGTATTTGCTCCCAAAGCATAATAATACATGTGTAAAAAACTTTATTAATTATAACTGTTCGATAAACTTGCCATTCGATTTCTATACTATATAGTCCATGTGATATTGCTCGATTTTTTTATGGGTGTTTTTTCCGAGTGTAGAATTTCTGCTATACTATTGTAATGTGAACTCTGTGAGTTTCAGGAACGAGAATCTTATAAATTGGTATGGCGGAGTACTAATAATGTCTAGGTAAACGACATTCCGTAGATTTTTAAATTGTACTCAATAGTAAACTTATAGGTTGTTTTTCAAGGTTGCGACAGGAAGTATTTTGTCCGCTGCACTCATATGGGTTGGGACGGATGGGTGGTCAAACTCAAATACAAATATCCAACAAAAGACTCAGAGAAAGAGAAGCTGCGACAAATCTAATCTGTGTTGATACCACGAAACATAATAGCTGCATCTTGCTTCTTGATACAAAATATGGAGGATAGGTACGATGAAGGAATTTTAATGTTTTATACATAGTGAATTAGTGTTGCTAGTCAGAAATTATTTTCAATATAATACTGGATTATTATTCGTTTATATGGATTATTGATTTTTTTGTACAAATGATAATTGCATATATAACGGGTTTTAAACGAATTTTTGAGTTAATCTAGAGCCGAAATTAGACGCGTAATTTAGTTCATTACTATTCATATAGTTGATTAAGTTAATAGACTTTGTAATGTTAGCTATGAGAGATTATATTACAGTATAACTATAATATAAGTATAGTTTGCATAAATCACTAGTATATTAAGTAATATATTACATTATATTATAGTAACATACTATATAAGTAATTTATCACTTAATACCAACGTAGTTATTATATTCGAATTAAGTGAATTACTTTGTTCTTGACCTTTTATGATAATAATATACATATATTTTTACAATTTGCTTCTCGTTGCTGACATCATATCATTGTATTCATTATGCTATTAAATCATAATAAGAACATTATCAAAGTTAATGTGGTAAGTTAAAAGTACTCATAATTTTTTGATTTCTATAGGAATGTGTCTTTAATCAATCTCGATATGTTTTTCGGCATGTACGCAACAATAGCCATTATATGATTATTTGTTTTTTTTTTTTGCATGGGGACATTACACCAAAATTTCAATTTTTGTGGAATGGTTCGATTTTTTTGCGTATATCCCTATTAGTCACTATATTAACGTTATTATTTTTTTATGCTCTTTATCACTGAAGATTGTTGCAATTTCGTGCTTTGTAAAAACAATTCGTGACGTGGTGACTGTGTAGCTATATCTCTACCCGTCACGCTCACACTAGATCGTGGTCGTTATGAACATATTTTGGCTAGTGATCATTAAATCAATACTCGTAGTTATACATGTCTACTACTACTATATACTATAATTCTTATTTCTATTTATTATTTCTATTTATCATGATTTTTATTTTAAATTCATCCTTATTTCACAGAAGGAAGGATTTCACTTTCGGCTAACTTACTTTTCCTGTATCTGTTATGAAATCATGTTTAAATAGGCAGAGATGATTAAAAGTTTATTCATTATAATAAATAAGCAGAAAATAAAATAATCTAAAATTGTATCTTTTTCTTTTGCAGATTGGTTCACTCGAAAACTTTTTTCTTTTTCGTCACAGACGACTTCACAAAAGGTCTTTAAATCCAGCTCATGAACATCACAATGAACTCGCCAGCGATCCACAGGTACCTAACTTTGTTTCCATTATATATATATATATATATATATCTATATATTATTTTAATATAATATATATATACTATTATAATATATATTATTTTATATATAATATATATTATATATCCGATATATTATATTATAATATATATATATATAATATATATATATATATATATAATAATATATAGTTATATATATATATATATATAATATATATTATATATAATATATATATATATATATATATATATATATATATATATAACCGATATATATATATATATATATTATATATATATATATATAATATTATATATATATATATATAATATATATATCATATATATATATATTATATATATATATATATATATATATATATATATCTGTGTAAGATCGGTTTTGCTTTGCGTTTTTTCTTACATATTTTTTGTTTAACTAACAAACTAATTTTTTGTTTCAAAATAAAATTAAAATTAAAATCGAATTTGAAAATTTTACAGAAACTTTTTTAAAATCCTCCAAAAGAGTATGTGCATTTCTTAAAAACTGATGTTATTAATTTCACATGCACAAAACATAAATTAATAATAATCAATAATACTAATAATAATAAATAATAATAAATAATTATATAATTAATAATAATATAATATAATAATAATAATAAAGTCTATGATAAACATTGACTATTATTGACTGGAGAGAAATGGAAGTCCATGGGAGTTACCACATTGTGAAATATTCTCAATAGCTAATTGAAGTTTTCGTTAGAGAAAAGCAGCCTGACACCGGCTAAATATAGCGCCAGGTCATCCAACATAAGGAGAGAAAAGATGACCGTCGCTGAAGATAGAGGTAAATGCCATCTAAATCCGAGAGCAGATAGTAATACACTAGAACACTACCCTGCTAAACGCCTTCATCCAGAGAGGAGCATCTTTCAAAAATGATAGGGACAATGAAGCATGTAATTGGAAAACTATTTGTTTCCTACATTGGCTGTAATTTTGAATAAACCTCGGGAGTAGGAAATATAGACTGCTAAGCTGTTTAGCTGAAAACGTAAAGTGAATCTAATCCTAATCGTTTATTTTCTTGCTCAAAAAATCATTTGTAAACCGCCATCTCCTATCTTATGATACTATAATAAATTATATATTAATATATAATAATATACTATATATATATAAATATATATATATTATATATATATATATATATATATTATATATAATACTATATAATATAATATATAATATATAATTGTAATATATTAATAATCTATTTATAATAATATAAATAATATTTATTTATACGGGTATAATATATATATATAATATATATAATATATTAATATATATATTATAATTAATAATATAATATAATCTTATTATATAAATGTAATATAATATAATATATATAATATATAATATCATTTTTTATTTTTCATTTTTTTAAAAAGTTTGTCGGGAAGCTGGTGGATGGCTGTGCGATCGAAAGGCACCGCAACCGCACGCACCGTTAATTTTTCGTGCCTCCGCCCGCACTTTTATTTTTTCATTCCGCACCGCAACAGGTCGCTGGAAATTTTATGCGCCCGCAGACGCACCCAAAATGAGCGCACCATTGCCACCGCACCTGGCACGCACCCGTGCGTCGGAACCTAATATATATAATAAAATATAATAATATATATATATGATATCATATATTATATATATCTAATATAATATCTATATAATATATATAATAATTATATAATTATATATATATATAATTATAATATAATTACATAATAATAATATATAATATATATATATATACTTATCATTAGTATATATTATATAGTATATATTAACGAATTCGTAATTTAAGTGATATAAGGTATTCGTTCATTTTCTTGTTAAACAAACACTAAATTTTTAGTTCAAAAGTAAAATTAAAATTATTTAAAATGGAGTGAAAATTACATTGAATATTTAAAATTCATTTAAAAATAGAATGTAAATTTTAAAATGGATGTTAATTAATTTCACTCAAAAAACATAAATTAATATAATAATAAATAAAATAATAAATAATAATAATAATAATAAAAATAAAATAAATAGATAATGTACAGAAAAATCCTTTGCAGAGGAACCACCTTCTTTTGTCTGGCCCTTCTATGAGTTATAATAAAGGTGTACAATTAAATGAAGTGTGCTCTTAAAAATAAACAGACAGCTGTAAGATAGACCTTTAGAGGGATAACTCAGTACCCTATTAAGAGGAGAACGGTTTACTGTATATTTTTGTATTTAAAATAATATCAGCCATAAGGACTTCTTGCTTATTGGTAAGCTCTAAATGTGTGTTCCTTAAAAATTTTATTTTTTAAAATAGAACTTTTGTTTTTTAGATCAGGAAACGTATAATGAAAATTCAATTATAAAAATAGCTTTTTTAGTGATTACGTTAGATGCCTGTTTTCTTAATATATAACCGTATATATAAGATTATATATAATATATATAAACTAAAAATATATTATATATATTATTATTTATATATATAATAATAATTTATTTATATATATTAATATAATATAATATATATATAAATATTTATATAATAATAATATAATATATATACTATATATATATATATATATATATATATATATATATAATATATTTAATACAATATATATTTATAGATCTTTAATTATTTTAAAAAATCATTTTGAGACAGCTTAAAAACGGAGTTCTTTTGTTATGATTTTGGTCGATATGCAAATGTGCAACATGATAGACTTCTCTGTTTGGTTAAGCTGTTTACCGCTTATCTTAGCACTTCTTGGTTTAAAGAAAAATAATCTGCAATTTGTGTTGAATAGTTTATATCTTATATATATATTATTATTATAATATAATATATAATTTAAATATAATATATATATAATATATTCTTAATATATATATATATATATAATATAATTAATAGTATAATATATATTATATTTTTTATTTTATTATATATATTATATTATTATAAATATTATATTATTATAATTATATTATTATTATATTATTATTATATTATTAATAATTTATATTTATTATAATTTTTATTATTTATTATTATATTATTATTATTATATTATTATATTATTATTATTATTATTATATTAAATTATTATTTTATTTATATTATTATTAATTATTATTAATTATTATAATATATTAATTATTTTATTATTATTATTATTATTAATTTTATTTATTTTATTATTACTTTATTATTATTATTATTATTATTATTATTATTATTATTATTATTATTATTATTATCTATTATCTATTATTATTATATGTAGCCACCGAACCTGTTTCATGAATTGGGGTGTTCCATTACCCACCCGCATTAGGTGGTCTTTGGTCAGCAGGATATGAATTGTATGTAATTTCCCACCAAGTGGATAGAGTTAACGCAAAACTCTAGGCCTTTATAGCACCCTGCTTCGGTTCATCGTATTTGCAAAATTCTAGCGCCATTCTTAAGTGTTCGAGCTTGCTGATGCTTTATATTGTGTTTTGTCATGAAGTGGTTTTTTTTTTTGTATGTTATAACATGAACTTGTTTGCTACCGTAAACTATTAAAGAAAGTTTACTTAAGATCCCCAAAATAACATATAAATTCATGATACCCACCCTATTTAATACTTGGTGGAACCTTGTACCGCCTCACTGTGGCAAAAACCCATTCCAAAAATTTTAAGAACGAACCCATTACTCAATGAATACTTTCTTATATCAAGATGACACATGCTTTCTTCTTAATTCTTACTATTGCCCCTGGTCTCCCGTCCGTGCTCAACTATGAAGAATTTATTTCTCGGGTATTATAATAGTGTAATATTTTGTAGACTTGTCATGTCCTCTGAGAAATTTCGCCTTCCTACAAGAAAAACATTCTCTAACTCCTGATATCATATTTTAAGCCTCATTTAGCAAATTTCCTCATGCTATTAACCTATCTTATGGCACCTATCTATGAAATACAGGGAATAAATAACTGCTTTTCTTTTTTTATATCACATGACTTGTAAAACTTTTCCGGTTGTGCAAAGGAGATCTCAAACATGCTCATATAATTGGCTAGGAGCTCTTGCAAATTATTTCTCTCGAAACCGTATTTAATGGCATAAATCTAATGTTCTTATTACATTTTAGCATTTTTTGAGGATATTACATATAAGGGGACACTATACTAAACTTAGCTGTGACAATGTCGATCTCTCTTCAATACATCAAACTCTGTAAATTCTTTTCACACTGTTAGCGTATGAAAAAGGAGGTATTACCATCGCTATTAAAAACCTTTTGACTACTAATTATACCTTTAGTGTGCTCAATATTATTATGTATGAAAGAAAGATCTAACAATAGAGATATTAAGACATATAGCCAGTTTATATTTTATTTATAGATTTCGTTGCTATTAGACAATCTATAAAATTATTAGAATGCTTGAAGTCTGTTATTTACTCTTCTTCCAAAACACTGATTTAGCTAAAAACTTTGTAATATATAGCAAGAACGTGTATATGCTAGCTAAAAGTCGTAGTATTCTTTGTCCATTAAAACACTTTTAGCGAATAGCCTTGAAGTTTAAATCTTTTAATGTCTGGGCACAACACACTTTTACCTTAGATGATATATATAATCGCTATAAGCATGAGATGACATATTTGAAAAACAAACATTAACTAATAAATGCTACTTACAGCTTTTTCATATATCAAATAAATAAGCTATGACATATCATTTTGCGCATACATAATCTGACCTCAAATTTGTAAAGGCTTTTCGCGGATTTTCTATCATATACCCAATGATAATTTATCTGCAGTGTTCGGAAATTTATTAATATCATGAAAACGATCTAACCTCAGTAATACTATTCAAACTCTACATTTGACGGAAATCTGTGAGTTGGCTAGTTAGCCACTTATACAATTTGTTATCATAAGCTTGCTACGATCTTATTGCAAACTTTAGTAATTCCCTTAAACAACGTTAAGTTGCCTTTTCGCTTGTGATATTTTGCAAAGTGATCCTTTAATTCAAACATGCTGTAGGAAAAAATGAGCTTGACCTTACTAGGAAGCCAATTACATACTACCATGGAAATCGCGATCTAACGTGATAAGGTGAACTAATTAAAACAATTTAGACTCTATATGCTTATTTACCATCATTATCAACTATAATTTGCTGACTACGCTTCTCTAATCGAATCGACTTTATTTGCGATCTAGTTGGCATGTTATATTTACAGCGAGTATCTGCATAATGCTAATGCTATCATACAGCATGAGCGGACGCTTCAGAAAATTGAGAGTGCCAAGACATAGTGAGTTAGAGATGAAGAAATTCACACACTTATGTCTCCTAAGAGGAAAACGAGAACTAACCTTAATTTCAGTTATGAATTTTATCTTTTCAGATAAGTTGTAGCTTATCTATCAATTATAATCATATAATCTTTCATAGATAAAATGGTAAGAGTTTTCACGCTTGTTTTAATGAACCTTAATCCAGATTGGTAAATTTCTCTCAACGGTTGTGCAAAGGAGGTATACCGACTGGCTCTAAAGTTTCCTTATGACTCTATATATTTGCCTTAGATTCTAAAGAAGAGGATACAAATTGTCATGAAATCGTGGGAGAACTCTAAATCGTGATCATAACATAGTTTGAAAAAAGCGAATAAATTTAGAAGTAATATTTCTACATGTTAGCTTTTTTAAGATACAATTAAAAACAATCAGTATATTCACTTACTATTAGCCAGATTTAACACGACACACTTTATATCAATGACTCATCAAATTGAATTTTTCAAACGGTTTTTGCAAAAGAGATAACAGGTCATCAACAGTAACTCATTCCTATAGGGTAGGCTAGGAAATATTTTTATTGTGTTGGGGGCTGCGGGGCTTCTAATTAGACAATATTAGATAATAAAATCGATGTTTAAATTTCTTTATGAAATTCAAAAGGTGACATGTTCTTGACGTATTAATTAATGAAGTTGAATAAGAACTTTGGAGAAAGAGAAATGGCTACTAGTGACCAAATATGAAAAATTGAAAATATTTTTGTATCACTCGATAGGAGAGACTACAGGGAACGACTTCTGTTAGGACACAGGACACGGTACGAAATAATCAATATCAGCTTCTTTATTATCTTCCCCCAAAATAGAATGTAATTTTATTCGAATTACTTAGCATTTAATTGCTGGCATTAATGGCAGCATTTTAACTAATTTGGGCATATAAAACTATTGTAAATTGTTAAATTTTTACTCTATTTTGATGCATAATTAGGATAGTACTTAAATAAATACTCATAGCTAATTACCTCTGAGTACTACAGTTTATTATCATATATCTGAACGAGATCTAACATATAATTTAATACTCATAATTTTAATATATATATCTTTGAATATTCACTATTACTAAATATATATAATTAATTTTTTTGCTATTTATTAATTATAATTGGTTTATTTTATTCACGTTTGTGCTATAATGTAGTATAACAAGTATAATTATATATAGGTTAAATATTTATCTGAACCGATTAACTGATACATATTAAAATACAATTTGATTTCTTGTATTTACCCTATTATTAATTAATATATATTGTATTTGTATTTATATACATAGTAATATATATATATATTATACATCAATGAAATTTTTACGGGTTTATGCCCAATAAGGAAGATACTATTAACCTGCTAAAATATTAACATTGTTAATTAAGAAAATATAAATATATGATGCATAAATTATTATATGAATCGTCTAATTTGCTGCAATACAGTTAGCCATCTATAATTTAAGATGTTCCATGTAAGAGTAGTTAAAGAAGAAGTAATGAAGAAGAACAGAATAGGAAGAGAAGATGAAGGAGAAAGACTGTTATGCTCGCTTTAGTGATATCGTACGTAAACGGTTTAAGGCTTCAAGTTCAATCCTTGAGGATGCGAGATGATGGTTCTTTAATATTGTGTCTAACCGACCAAATTTTGAAGGGTTTGTTAGACCTACGGGCTTCGTATCATGGAGGTCGAGGAGGACCTTTGCTACCGTAAAAGATCATAGATTTCGGGCGTTCCGCTTATCTCTGACTTATTATTGCTTCCTGATTTATTAATTAAAACAATATTTATTAATTTCTTTTAAAAAAAATTCATTCCTCAGTTCTCATAAAAAGATTTATAATACTATCAATATTTTATATATTAATGCAACGGATCATTTCTGCTATTGGAACCCGGTAAATAAATTGGTTTTGGCGGACCCATTGGCTTTAATTGTCCAGTCATGATGTTAAAATACCCTTTTCTTGCGGTTCTGCTCTTTCACTGCATTCCACACTCCCTTTGCTTTATTACTTTATACATATAAGTTTTCAATTACAGCTTAAAATATTACCCTTATAATCAAACTACATCAAAAATTGTATATTTATTATTGTATCTATGGTTGTGTCTTAGGTGTTGCGTGGAGGGTTCGCGAGGTAGCCTTTTTGATTCGAGTATGATGCTCAAGAGTGAGGAGCATGTGTGAGTGATCGTAACATTTATAATCTCACTTGAATACCGATTTCAAGCTGACATCGATAACTATAGTGAAATTATTTATCATCATGTTGTTTATGTAGTTCTCTTATTATGAGTTTAAAACTGTTATAATAATATAATTTAATTGAATAGTAAAGAAAAACACATGATTCAGAGATTGTTTATTCATATACCAGAAATATGGGAATGTTACTGTCTAATGTAGTAAGAATTTGTTCTGTGAATGCTATAAGTTAGTGACGTATACTTAAAACCAACTAATGTTTGTTAGAATATGGAAGTTTGTATAATGATTAACCTGCTCTAATGAAGAAGAGGATGTGTTTATAATTCAGGACTAGTGGGACAAGTCCTTATGTGGCTAATGTACTGACGCCACCGATGTAAATATATTTCTTATTTTATTTATTTGTATTCTTCTTTTTATATTAGATTTCTTTGCGTAGAACACTTTTAACTATCAACTCTTAATTTTGAATTGGTGATAAAGGTCTTATTCCGAAATTAATAAACCATTAAAAAAGAATTATACTTGACAGGTTTGATTAAAACCTAATGGATCCGTTGGATAAAGATCATATAATAATGATCATGTTTCTTCAACATTAAACAAATTATTTAAAATGGATTTGCCGAACAAAAAATAAATTTATGAATAAATCAATAAAACTTTCGTTGCACCAATTGTTTTGTTACCAATAAATTTTTAAAATATATTAATTTTCATCTCTAGCAATCTCATGCTATTATTGGTGTCCCAGTACTACTAGGAAGCATGTTGAAGATCTGATATCTCATCCATTAACTGTTGATCTCGGGTGTAATATCTGTGTACTTAATCTTGATATGTATATATTTAGCTTATTAAGGTTTCTGAAGTGGAGTTCAGGAAGAGCGAGAGCTAAGCCCATATAAAACCTTCAGATGCACAGGATTATTCCATTATATGAGTTTACTCTTTGAGAATCTATAATTGTTTGTAATAAATTAAACCTAAAAGTAATGATATGTTATTAAATATTTTCAAACAATTAATTATATTTACGATATATTTTTTTATGCTATTTAACAATATCCAGTATAAGATTATAGATAGTGATAGTATAGGAGATTACGGAAGGGTTGAAGCTTGAGTAAGGTAAGGTGTTTTTTGATATTGAGCTACACACTAAGAGGTATATGTTATTATAGTTTTTGCTCAACGTGCTTTCTATGTAAGGCGAAGGTAGATACATCATATACAGGTATGCCATCCTCAGATGAGACATAAAGGAAAAGTCAGTCAAATATATTATCTAAAAATTTATGCTTATCATGAGATATCTATAAATCATTGAAAATCATGAATCAAAGTACCGTTTTTTGGCACCATGAAACTCATAAACACTCACTCTTATATATAAAAGACTATATTAAATAAAACTAAAGAATAACATTTTGTGGAACACGTGGCTTTTTTGATATTGATATATTTTGTGTTATATATAATTCATATTACAATATATCAAAATGTATTAATGACATTGACATTATAAACAGATTTAGTAAATTTTATACGTTTGTTAAGAAACAAGGTTGAGAATAGTGAAGAAGACGTATATAGACGGATGGGTATGAGCCCAAAAGTTAGTTGAACTTCTGAAAGACGAATTAGAACATGAATACAATATTAATAACTAAGTTTATTATTACCCTGGTTGAGTGACACAATAAGAAGTGATACTCAATGACACATGCGCATCTATGAACACTACGAGAAGCTTGAGCTCTAGCTTTTAATCTATACATACCTAAAGAAATATTTTTTCATAGTGGATTGTTTGAAAGAGATACCTCAAGCGACCTGATAGCATTTTATTGCGATAGTGATAACTACTAAAATTATATTATCTGACCGATTGAAAGATTAATACATAATTTTAAAAAAATTTAGAATTTAAATCTGCTATGTAAACTATAACTTAAATATAATTATATCGATAGCTTGAACTTATGTCTTTTTCACTATTCAAAATGTGTTATAAATATAAAACTTTTATACAAGAAATATAAAAAATGAGAATTTTAATCTATTTTATTAAATATATCTCTTCTATATTATCATGTAAAAAAAGACATATATTTTTAATCATAGTTTAATATTAAATAATATTATACTCATATGAATATAATTATAATAAATATAATTTTTAAGAATTTCATTTTTTTGTATTATTTAATTTATTTTTTTATTATAAACATTATTATCATTATAAAATATTATTTAATTTATTATTTAATGTTAATTTTGAAAAGGTATATATATATATTACTTAAAATTTTCATTATATGTATATATTTTTTTATTTATTGGTGTGCAATTAAGGGGTTACCTTATTTTCATATTCACTCTATTGTTCCTATAATTACCTTAGAATGCACATTATATAGATTTCTAGAATATTGTAGTTTCTAAAGAGAAAAGTGTTTTTTTTAACTGTCGCGATATAGATTTATACCTACTATTAATATCAATACCACTACCACTACGTTATTGACTACAGTTATATATAATAAACACAGATATTCAAATTGTATAATTTTTTACCGGCATTTGATGCAATATAGCAGAGATCACTATAATCTAAACACTACTTGGCCCTATAGAAATTCCGTAGTGACTCAAAATTATTCATGTGATAAACTATAGATAACGGAATGAAGTAATTACATATAAGAAAGAAATATTAGATATATTTCTTAGGATATTGATCACATATAATAACTAATATTAACTTATAGTTATGGATTAAGCACTTTATATCATTTGGAGAAATCATATTTTATTAGTGTAATTTAATTCTGGTTATGTGAAGGAGAATATCTCATATCAAACACTACTGCCTTAAATATATTCCAGCTCACAAATTAATTATCTGAACACGCTATTTATCGCTAAAATACATTATTGATAATCAAATTTAATCATATTTCTATGCATGATTTTTATACACATAATAAAATATAAATAGACTTGACGTCGTTTTTATAACTTCATAAATTGTAATTTTTGCGCCGCGACTCTCGTGCATGCGAATAAGTGGATCATGAATACGGGTTAGTGTTAAGCTGCAGAAAATTTATTTACATATTCTATCTTACAACTATTCTGATCGGTGAGAGAAAAAATTGACAAATTTGATTGTTGGAAGGGCGCGGAGTCGTTGGGTTCCCTGACCTATGATATAAGTCCATAGCAAAAGCTACAAAAATCATTCAGATGATAGCTAATTTTACCTTATGAGACCTGACTTCAATTGAAAGAATACGAGTAAACTACATCTGAAATATTATGGTTAAATTTTTTTCATCGTTTGCAAAGGAGGATTAGCCATCACACTAGCTGCCTTAAAAATTACGTAGGAGTATACCAATTTAGATAATATATTGAAACGCGTTTTAAGCATGTAATATAACTATTTAAAATAATAATTTAGCTTTATATGGCTTCATCATTCACTAATAAATATAAAATAAACGTAAATATTTCTAAATTTATCACTAACTCAATATTGGTATATTTTATTTTCACTATAACGGTTGATGCGAAAAGGAGATTAACATTCTATACCTCATGCCAATTTTCTAAGTAGACAACTTATTATCTGTAATACCGATCTAATCAATATAGACTAGTTTTAAAAATCATAATTATGAATTCCTTGCTATTTATACATATATATCAACAGCTATAATAGTCTTGACTTAAGTATTTATCATAACTATAATACAAGTTCAGGAGTCGTATTTTGGAGATTGGTGGTCAGGGGTGTTGTGCAATGGAGGCCCCCTCACACCCATGCTAGAAAATTACTATCCGTGAAGGGAACATTCAATTATTTGAAACGATCTAATATGAATACATATTAACAATTTGATGTAATAGCTTAAAATTTACAAAATTTAATGACGCTATAATAGTACTGTTATTTAAATATAAGCTTGACTAAGAGTGCCATTAATGTACATAGATTTAAATTCAATATATGTATATTATTTATATGTGACTAAGTGAAGTACCTCAAAGACTCCTCCGAAAATTATGTCCTAGAGCACGAATTATAAATTCCTGCACGTACAGCAGAGTCTAAATGATAACTAAACTATAGTATTATAAAAATATAACTAATTTTCTTGAATATCGCATTTCAACAGAGAAAATGGCAACATTAAATTGTCATGTAATATACTGTTCAATTATTAAGAGGACTGCCTTCAAATGGTGATCTAATATGTAAAGATTTTAGTAAAGTCACCATCATCAATTAGACAATTCTGAAACTGAGCGTATATGAAAATATATTGCTCTTAGGAGCCAAAATTATTATATGAACCGTATCTACATGATAATCATAGTAAACCAACAATTTAGATTTTCTTGATAGATTTAACCACATATAACAAAATAGTTAATAAGCTCTAACTAGAATAATATAATCACTTGATGCATATTCTTTACGAATGTGTGTGTGTACATAGGTACAAACCTACTAACAATATAGTATGTGTTTTTTAAATTACTTGAATTTATGCACAGTACATATACACACACATCCATGACTCTGCATGCAAGTTTACGATTGCATGCGTACTAATACTAACTAATAAAATTCAAAAGAATATGTATATATTTATGAATATCATTTGAATTTATGTATACAAATTCACATTTTGCCTGTAAATTTATGTATATATTATGTATAATACACGTCATGCATAATTATGTCAACCGACATCAAAATAATATTTTAAAATTATTTTGAAACCGACCAATAAATTAAGGTTTAAAACGCGGATAAATATGTAAGAGATTCACAAACATCCACAGAGCTAAGGTATGGTGAATTGACTGTTAGCCCGCATTTTTATCACTAAGACGAAATCAGAAAAATTTGATAAAAAATATATACTACAAAGCAGTTGTTGCGCTAGTTAAAGGAGATTACCATAATATGTTCCTAAAAGGTAAAGCAAGTCGAGCGACCAGCCTCAACATGATTAATTGATACTTAAGACTTCGAGCTATAGAAATAAGCATTCAGTTAAAACATGAGTTATTGTTTCTTTATTACACTATAAAGGTATTAATGGGAAGTTTGAAAAATGCGCATCTATTAGCTATGAACTAAGCGCATACCTCACAGTAAGTGAATTTCTCTCAAGCGCTAGTGCAAGAGGAGATAACCTGCAAACCCCTGCCTAATATACGTAAGACTAAGATTATTATCTGAAACGTTCAAAATTTTAGCTAGTTAAAACAATTAGATTTCCTGCTTTGAGACAGAAAACTAGTGGCAAATCAATGATAAATTGGAGCTTGCACTCATCGCACGTTTTTTATACTATTGACACTTTTTCGCTTGTATACTTTTGTTTCCAGAGCTTGGTTGTCGACAATTTTTAGCAGTAGGATAACTTCATCAATCACACTGCCTAGTATTTTAGGCATAGGAGCGCAATATATATATATTTAAACGTTGTCACTATTATATCTTAATGAAATACAGTATTAAAACATTTTTCGATTTGTCGCTTTTACTATTGGACATTCATTTTTCACATTAGTAATAAATAAGACTGTGATAGAGCTTACGCTTTATCACTAACATAATTAGATGAATATTTTCACGGTTTTCTGTGACACAAACGCACAGGTTATCTTTGCAACAGAGCCTAAAATTCTTAACTCATGAGGTGGGACCACAAGGAATTTAAATTGAACGGGATTAACACTCTCGCACATACAAATAATCAATACTTAATTTGGATGAGCTTGAATTCTTTAACACTTCTCATATCATACAAATATAAATTTTTTAGCTTGACGAACGAATAATATGTAACATATAAAAATGAAGCACACTTTGTTATTATTACTCAAACGGTTGTGCAAAGGGGTACCTCAATACAAACACCTGCCTAAATTTGCACTAGTTTTAGCGGGCTCCACAATTATTACTCGCACCAATGGTTAATGAATACATATTAACATTTAGCGATTACTTGCTGATTCTTTTTATTATTAAATTTTATATAATAACTAAATTACAGTATTTTAAAATTATCTCACTGTAATTTTTCATCAAATTGTTTAAATTTTTTTGCTTATTAGGGTATGCCCAATAGGAGATACTTCAGATGGCGTCTGCATTCTAGAATTAATTATTGCAACCGTCTACTGATCCATATTAAAACAAATTTATAATCTTTGTGATATTTCCAACATCCATATATTTATTTCAATTTATATCATGAAGGAACTTTGTAATTTTAATCCGTTAATCTCAACTATTAACCTTATATTAATAAATATTCAAAAATTGTAAATTTTTCAAAACACTATTTTTCTTTTAATTCGTGATTTCCATGGAGTACTCTATTAGTAGCTATAAGCTTAAGAAAACTCTTCTTATGGAAGTGTTATTTTAGTATTCGAATATTCGTATTTTTGTAAAGCCTAAAGTACTGTGGTGGGAATTTTATATGCCGCAAAAATTGGTTTTTTTTAATTACCTTTTTTTTAGACTTTTTTTTTGTTACTAGATAACTACTTCAAATTGTACTAGAATTGGTTTAGGAAAAACATGTGATCAAAAAAATGTTCTTTTTTTCGGCCAAAAATTATTCTAATAATATATAATTAAGATATCAATATATAATATATAACTATATAATATAAAAATATAATAATAATAATATAATAATATAATTAATAATAATAATAATAATAAAATAATAATAACAATAACAATAGATAATATTAATAAAATAATATAATATAATAATAATATAATAATATAATAATAATAATAATATAATATTAAGATTTCAAGATAATAATACATAGTATAATAATCATATAATATAATATGTAATATAGTATCGAATATGTATTAATATAATTTAAATAAAATAATAATAATTAATAATAATAGATTATATACATTATATAATATATAATAATAATGAATATGATAATAAATCAAATTGGTGATGAAAAATTTACTATCTTTATGCAAACTTGTGAGCAAAATATTAAATTTGACCTGTTATGACTCACTCAGACATATCGGCTGTTCATATGATTTTTGCAAAAAAAATTCCGCACATTTGCGACTTTTGAACCTTTGGCACCGGTTTCACCTTCTTCTTTGATATCTTGAACAACCTCTTCTCACTCAATCCCCCCGAGACACCCCCTGCTGTGGTTGTGGTTGTGGTCGTGCTTCAGGGAAACATTTCCTTCTGGTTTTCTGGCAAATGCTTTCTTGTCGTTGTTCATCGTCCCTACCAGCGTAAGCCCTTCGTTATATAGTGCCGTTGCCAATGGGACAGAGGTGTAAAACCTATTCTTTGTGATGTTTCAATGCGTGTTATAGTAAGGTCTTGCAAGGTGCATAACAACCTTCATTGGATTTTTTGCTGGTTTGTCTCCTTCTTTCCCACAATAGGGCAACAATTGAAGAATAATTTTCGTGTCACAGTCAGACAACATTCGTAGGAGCAACCCATATTTACCTGGTTTGGATTTGATATAAACCCTAAAGGATGCATTGCGCCTAAATAAACACAGAATTTCGTCAATGCATAATAATGAACCAAGTGTGTAATTTTCCTTTAGCATAACATTGACCATATCGAAAACCTCCCTCAGTGGTTCGAGTTTGTCTGGATTTGCCTGCCCTGCTCTTTCTCTCTCTCTTTCTTAGCTTTTCGGTCGTCAAAGCGAAGTAAGGTCAGCATTGCCCTGAATCTCCTCAAAGACATTCCAGCTCTATAAATATTCTTTCCTGAGGCTTTACTCTAATGTCGTTCTAAATCTTGTTTGGTGCCACTGTAAACACCCATTGCAAACAGTATAAATGCACGTATTCCATTAAACATCTTACCCGATACAAATTTTGTCCTTACATTGTCTTCAATGAATGGGGAAAATATGTTAGTTCTTTCAACATGTGATCAGATTTTGGTGGATGTGAGCGTTGTTCAAAGCTTCGATTAGTCGGAGCATCTGCCGCTTTCCATTGAACTTCGTTTCCCCTGCCAAATATTCTGGACTTGTCTTTGCGCGTTGTATTGGACTAGGCCACCAAATTGATCCATCTCTTTTGCTCTGAAGCATTTCATCATCACATCAAGATTAATGGTTCAAGTTTTTTCTCGGATTTTCCTACCCTTTCCTCTTCCTCTCTGGTAGTCTGTATATCGGTTTGCGTCTTCATATAAAGCTATACTATCAGTTCTCCAATTATGTACGATAAGGAGTCGTCACAGCATTCATCAATAGTCTTTTCATATGTTTTCTTTCTCGTCTAGAGACTGCGCATGTATGTTCACAGTGTGTCGATGTTGCGCCACATCTTGTTCGTCGATTGTTTATTCTGAGGAAAGTTTATAAATACCCTTTTATGGAAGTAAGCAATAAAACGTTAGGCTGCATCTTTCAATATACTAATCGACCTATCGGATAAAATGTTTGTTGTTCTGGAACGGTCAGAAGCTATAGTGTGGTTTCAAACAATGGGGGTTTGGGATATTTGCTGGCGTAATTTAGTAGTGAAGCAATAATTGCTGGATGTCATTTAAGCTAAGAAAAAAGCGCTTGGTAAATGCCAATGATACAAGTAATAATGAAGAAAAAATTTGAACACTTTCTATATATCACTTACATAACGAGCCTCTTACGAATTGCTGCTTCAGGCAGATTTTGGTGTGCTGGTAGAAATTGACACGCTGACAGAACGCTTTATTACCTGTCATCTCTGATGTGATAAGATTAATCTCTTATAGTGAGGTCAGCTACTGCAATAAAATTCAAGTCCCTATAATGTACCGGGGAACAAATATCTCAGATATAAAATGTATTTTTTTAAATTTGTAATAATTTTACCACTCTCTTGCGTCCAATTTTTTTGATTGGCAAGTGTTTTCTTCCATATGATTTCAATGTAAATCACGATTACAACGTTGAGTGAATTAATTTTAATCAGTTACAAAAAATTAGTTGCAACATTGA
Source organism: Trachelipus rathkii (assembly GCA_015478945.1). Lineage (NCBI taxonomy): Eukaryota > Metazoa > Arthropoda > Malacostraca > Isopoda > Trachelipodidae > Trachelipus > Trachelipus rathkii. Next base: position 28,745 of record JABUQX010106410.1, on the reverse strand, counting down.
ATCTTACTCACAATAAATGCTCTCAAATCTGAAATAAAAAAATAAATAATAGATATATAAATGAAAAATCATTAACTTATAAAATTAAAGTAAATAATTATATTGTTTTACTACAGTATTTATCAAATACCACGAAAACCCTTTTTTTTACGTTTTTATTCAGGAAAATTTGGTTACCCCACGCGCGGTACTACGCGATGGCTTTTTACTTCCATTTCAACTTTGAACCGCCATTTTTTTTATTTCCCAATAACAACACCAAAATATGTTTGATGTAGTACAAACAGTAACAGAATACTGAAGAAGAAAAAAGAGCAAAAAAAAAAAAAAAGATATATGAAAAATTAAAAAAAAAAAATGTGGACGCAAAAAGTCCACCGCGAAGTCGCGAGGGTTAATTAAGCGAAATTTGAACTAGTGAGAAATCAGCAATACAATGTATGTAAATTAATGGGGAAGATTTTCGGGAAATTATTGAGTATTGCGACTAACTAAAACTAATATTTATATATTAAAACAGGGAAAAGAAGCGGTAGAGAATTTGAGAAATGTGAGAATTCATCATAGTATAACTAGCGAAGGGGATAGCAACAAAGAAAAATATAGAATTAAATGAAAAGAAAAATAAAAGAAAAAGTTTCTTATTCGTGGATGTGTGAATGGATTTTAACAATAGTAGTGTTAATCATTTGATGGAAGTATTTGGTATGAAAGAAAATGTTGTATTCCTATTCTCTCCTTTAAAAAAAAAAAATAAAAAAAAAAAATAAATATATATAAAAAAAAAATATTTCCGTTATTTGATACTATTTGGCAAAACATATTTAAGGGAAAATTTTTAATAATTATGAACAGGTATTTCTAAGTTCTCGCAACGATTTTCATGGAAAAAGGGGTTGAAACAATTAAGTTGAAGATGGTATAGCACTAGAAGGTGGAGGTTAGGAAGATCTGATTATATTATTAAATTGTATATTCTAGGAATTAGAAAAATATGGCTGTTTATAATGGTGTTAACTTATTACTCAAAAAAAATCTTTCCTGTATCACGAGGGTTGTGCGGGAAGGGGTGGTCTCATAATTTGTTCAAGCTGTTCTCCCTATTGAGTCACCATTTGTGAAGATCGGAATCCCCGATCCTCACTATGATTGTGTACACCTGCTGAATTGTCATGTAAGCACCACTCTCAAAAGAATTCCTGTACACCGAGGAACTCAACTGATTTATTTTGCTATGTAAGAGGCTTTTAACGGTCTTTCTTTTATATTAGTGATGCACAGGAGGTAGTCCCAAGGGTTAGAGAATCTTGGGGAGGGGAGGCAGTCTGTGCGCTCCGATACAGAAGAAAGGGCGCGTGTAAAAGTGCCTGGCACCATTAAAGCTGCCAGATTAGAATTTAAATTAACACATTCCAATTATATTCACAATTATTTTGAATCTTTGACATTATATGTGAAATAATTAATCTAGTTAATTCTAAGTAATAAACTTAAAAAGGTGATACCCATTTTATTATTCCTGTCTCTAACAAAAGCTCCGTAATATTAATTATTTTTTATTATAGATATATACTTATTACTATATTACTATATATATATATAATATAAATATATAAAATATTATAATAATTATATACTATTATATTGCGGAGGTTAATATATATATATATTATTATACTATATTATACTATATATATATATATCGTTATTGAATTCTCATAAAGAACTTGAAGTCAGTCCTATATGTTACTGGTTGTGACAGTTGTGATGAAATTTTTAAACAAAAATAATTAGTTAATGCATTAAAAAAACGTGAAGCATAGAGGAGAAGGAAAAAGGAACAAATGTTCCATTTCAGATAATTAGAATGTTATTTCTGCCTGCTTCTTAGAAGATGAGTTCAATAGCATTCTTGACCTACTCAGGTATGTCTTGTATTATGTATTATATATCTGAAATGAAGATGTTTAGGATAGAAGGTACATCATACAGAACAACACATATCTTTATCGATCCATTGTGGGTCTTACTGTTGAATCGTTTGAACTAGTCATCGGGAGTGTGAATTCGCATGCAAATTTCCCCTGTACCACAGGGTATTATGGGAGAGGCGGAGCCCGAGAGCAATCCTCTGAGAACTTAAAAGATTTGGATATAAGTGTTTCAATGACAGCTAGCAAAGCTATTAGGAAGTAGATTAGTATTAATAAGTATTATTATTAATCTTCCAGCCATATCTTCATTTTAACATTTAGGTCAGCTCTTTGAATGTCGTAATTAATTTATAATTACTTCATCTGCCACAATTGCGACCAGTATTTTACCTAAGGGGTACGAATGATTGTATTCACGAGTATCTAACTTGAATTTGTGGTTGGGGAAATCGTTGGTGCAGTGGTTATCATTTTTTGTAAATAATATTCTCAACTATATATATATATATATACATATGATACATAAATATATATTTTACTAGTATATAATTATATAATACTATATAAATATTATATTATAATATATAAATAATATTATACATAATATATATTATACTAATACATAATATTATATAAAGTTACCAACAATAGTCAACTCAATGAAAGCAATTTTAAGGATAACAATTTACTTTATATTATATATATCATAATATCTAATATATATATATAAATGATCATATAATACTATATAGATATAATATATAGAATATATTAATAAATAAGAATATTTATATATATATAATATATTTAATTATAATATATAATTATCAAATATATATTATATTAACTTACTGAACAGCAAATTTTATCATTGTAATTTTTGAATGAATAACAATGAAGGGATTGAATAGTATTTTAAAATTTATAAGAAATTAATGTATACTCTTTATGTTACTTTAAGGAAAATTTTTTATAAAAAATATCTTATAATATATATATAATTAATATATTATTTTTATATATTTATAATTAATATTATTATATATTTTATTTATATATTTATAGTATAATACAATACTTAATGATTTAGTTCCATAATCCTATATATATATACAATATGTAATGGATTAGAATTCCGAATTATTGTTGTTCCTTCCTATTTTGTTTCATCTCAACCCACGCAATTGCTACATTCCTATGTAAGGATATCTTCTAATTGTTCTTTTATTGTGTTCGTCTATATAAATTTTTAATTATTGTATTTTTTCATTTTATATTATTCTTCATATTTTTTGTTATTATTTTATTCATTATTATTTATTATTATTATTATTTATTATTATATTTTATTATATTTATTATATATTATTAGGACACTTATAATGTATAATTATCTAATACCTTTAAGAATTATGGTTTATATATATTAAATTTCTATTTTTCTTCCCTTAAAAGCTTATTCTCTTTATCAATATTATTATTATTATCTATTTTTTTTTATCTATTATTTAGTAGTTCTTACTTTTATTTTTTTTTTTTCTTTATTATTATTAAAAATGTTTGTATTTTTTATTATTATATATTGATTATTATTATATTTATTTTTTTTATTGATTTTTTACTATTTTATTTTATATTTTTCATTGTTTATTCAAATCTTAGTTTTTATTTTGGAAATTTTATTTTTATTGGTAATAATTTAAAGTATCATTATTATTATTTTATTATATATTATGTGTTGGAAAACTTATAGCTATTCATCTCTTGAATGTGCTTCACTGCTCTTTCATTCTGACATTTGGCCTTAATTAATTTAAAGGCAACTTATTGTTCAAATTAACCAAGGCCTCTGTAAAATCCATGCTCAAAATATATGAAAGTCATGAAATTAGGTACCTGAGAAGAAAAATGTGTTGCATTCATTATAAATTTCAGATAGGGAGTGAATTTAGGATTAAGAGAAAAATAATCAACAGTGGCAAGTTTAATCACAGTTTAGCATATAAACTCCGAAGCCAGGAAATTTAAAGTTTGATTACTTAAAAATAGCATCAAAGGAACAAAATCGCAGGTTATATAATACGCTCATCTGTCCTTTGATGAAAAATGAAGATAGGGAAAATATTAGGATTTGGTATCAGAATCTCCAAACGCTTAAGAATCTGCAAAAAATCAGATGTTTAGATCTAGAAAAAGTGATGTTGAATTTGAAAAAGCGATATTGATATGTATATAACGCATGTAATATATATATAAATATTATATATAATATATATATTATATATATCATATATATTCATTGTGGAACCAACTCTATTAACATATACTATAAAATCACAAACTATAATTCATAATACATATATTTTATATATATATATATAATAAGATTTTTATATTATCAGTAGTAGTAGGTCTTGCATACACTTAACTTAAAAATGAATATTATTAGAGATAAGGATAAAGTTTAGCATCGTACAATTAATTGCCGACATTCTTAGATAAACGGCATTAACAGTGAGTTCCACAGATATTCCATATACTATATACACTTTCCAGAGGGGCCAGGGGGCCATGGCCCCCCTGATATTTTGAGACACTTAAAATTTTATATCATATCAATAATCTAAAGTTTAGAGGTTAAATTATTTTTATATAATCGTCTCTGCAGACACAAATCTCGTTAGTAATTTAGTTAAAACTAAACTTGAAACCACTCAGAGAAATGCACACTAGAATTCTCAGCAGGATTGTGAAGAATGTGTAAGGGAACTGAATCGTAATCCTTTAGTTAAACTAATTGAAATCCATCAGAGAAATGGCAACAAGAATTCAGCAGGATTTTGAAGGAATTATTTAAAGCGTATCGTTGAACTGATGCTGAGTATTGAGAAGCGTGCCAAATTAACAAATTCAAAAATACAGACCAAGCATTCCTACTTCCAACCCACAGACTTATATCGCACATCCATTTTGTTTACATTTTTGGCATGATTAATATCAGTTATGGGGTTTTGTAATCATAAGAATTATATTCCCGCATTTGGTCATCCGACGGTTAATGTTGCGATATAAAGATAAAAGATTGTGCTATCATTTTAAAAGAGATCCGAAGCCCAATGAAGATGTAGTAAAGAAATGAATAATGGAAGTTGAAATGGCATCACATTACAGATCGTCCAACAGCAATAGACGGACGAGTTTCTTGTTCGCAGTCCAATTTCCAAATCTTACATTTGTGCAAATAATGGAATTTTACCTGTTACTGCTTCGTAAGAAAAAAGCTTTTCAACATTACTCTGAAACAACTGTGAGAAACTATTGGAGATATAACTTATGGACGTCCTCTCTTACATCGAAATTTCATATAAATATGGAGCTCGTTATCTTCGCACTTTGTCACTCTCATTCCCTCAATAATTAACAAGTTAGGTAGCTATTGGAAATTTATATAATTATTTCCCATTAGCTTAGAAAATTTAATTTGCCTTCCACTAATATATACTTTATACTATATATATATTATTATAATATATATAATAATATATATATATTATATATATTATATAATATAGTTAGTATATATATATTAATTAATTAATATTATATATATATATATTATTATATATATAGAAGTTGCTTGGCCCCCCCCGAAAAAATTTTCTGGATACCACCTGTATAATAGATATATATATAATATTATATATTATATATATATATGATTATATAGATATAATATATATTTATGATATTATATATATATAATTATATATGATAATTACAATATTTAATATAATATATGTATATAATATATATATTTGAAATTAGTTCTATTATTTATTATATATAGTATTTTAACATACCATACAGGGTGTATTATTAATATTGCGAAAAAATCAGTTATTCGCTTGCATAAATATGAACGATAATAGTGCAATAAGCATTTCACGAAAAGCCTCGTTTCCAAGATACAAGTATGACTATATTAAACTTATTACAATAAACAGTAACTAATATTTGAATAAATTACAATCATTCATTATTATTTATAAGAATACATTGATTACTGCACAGAAGAAATTCAACGAAATGTACGAAGCAATGGCACTAAGATAACATAATGTTGAAAATGCACCCCACAGTGAATACAGATTCTATTCTGCGAAGATTGTTGGGGACACTGTTCAAGATACCGTGTGCTCGTGCCTATTGCACAAAGATCGTTATGGAAGCCTTTAATCTTCGGGACTTGTTAAACTGTTGCTGTATAAACGAAATGTTTTAGAGTGACCCACAGAAGAAGAAATCTCAATGCATTAGGTCTGGGAGACACGGAAGCAAGTTCTGTTATCTCTCACTATCAACGGCTGGGATATACAGTGTCAAAATAGGATCAAGCATCAAACTGATATGAGCTGAGGCCGTCTGCATGAATACATTTTATCTTATTGTATGGACGTCTCCGGTTAGCAGGTCATGTTCAAGAAATTGGCAAACGCTCAGACTCTAGGTAAAAAAAAATGGACCTATCAAATGGTCGCCACGAATTTTAACATACATTCATTTACTCGTATGATGGCGGCTTTCACTTTGCATGTGGTTCTCAGCCAACCCATGCTGAATTGTGTGAGATCGATATCGGCTCTGGAAAAATTTTGCTCTCGCCGACATTATGTCTGTAAATGGTCGAAGATGTCTTGCATTCTGTTGCATCACATCAAACAACGTACTCTGCAGAATGGTAGGTACAGGTGCCTCACTCGTTGTGACTGTGATAATGGGTACAGAGTGGAGTTTCTAATACCCTAAAACTGATTCGAATGACATACATTGTGTTGCAGCAATCTTCGGGTACTTGTTGTAGACTTTCGCTTTTGGAGAACACTGTTCTTCGATCTGAGTTATACTTTGCAGAGTCGCTGTTCATTCAGTAATTTTTTAGAACTTCTGTTCTCTAAGACGTTTGATGAGACGTGCACAGGTATTGATGACGAGATACACGATGTAGGGTACATTTCTTCATAAGAGACGCATGGCTGCTAATGTACTTTCGTACGACTTAAACAAATCATATCGCACATTTCACTTTTTGTGTAATTCATTTGAAAATATGAGCAACAATTGAACACAGAACTTGACGCAACGATAGTATATTAGAAATGAGCGGAGATATGTAACTAGTAAATAAGTTAGACTTTCCTACGGTTTATATTTGCTTATTGTTAAATTTGGATGTGGCACGGGACGCAATGAGTCTAATATCAAGATATGTCCACATAGTTTCATTCCCTTGTATTTGGAACGAGCGTTTTCGTGAAATGTTATTCGCACAATTTATTATATATTCTGCAGAAATCATACTGATCATTTTCGCAATATGTAAGATTACCTTAATATAATAATATATAATATAATATATTAAGCCCTCAAATATAGAAAAAAATAAACGTATAAAATATATATATATATATAGTATATATTAAATATATATATATTATATATAATTTATAGTATTTTGAATAAAGAAAGTAAATAAAATTAAACACATGTTGTAATAAGTGTCATATTAAGATTTTTCTTTTTTAGTTGCCCAAAAAATAAAATAATAATAATGATGAAAAAAGAAATCTATTATCGACAGTTATAAAAAAAAACATGAAAAAATTTTTTTTCTTTTTTTTTTTATTCCTCTTACACGGTTTAAAGATAAATATTTTATAATTTATATAGAATAATTATATATAATTTTATATATATAAATTTATAATTAAATATATATATACTATATATAGTATATATTATATATATATATATATATATATTATATAATATAATTATTATATATTATTTATATTAATATATTATATACTATTATAATATATATTAATTATATAGATATATATAGTATATATATATATTATAATATATATATATACATGAATAGGAAAACATAATCATATAATTTATATATTTATATATATATAAAATAATATATATATATATTGTATTTTATATTTTATATTATATATATTATATTATTTATAGCTTAATATATGATAAATATATATATATATTAAGATATTATAATATATATTATTTTATTTTATATAATTTGATTATTATATATATTATTAATATATATTATATATATTAATATATATATAATATTAAGATATTATTTATATATATATATTTAGATAATATATATAGATATATAAATATATAATATTAAATAATTATAATAAATTATATATATTATATATATAATATAGTATATTTTATATATAATAAATAATATATATATATATATTATCAAATTTCAGACAGTGTTTGACTTTTTGTCACTTTATTTTGTCATGCACCGTGGTGATTTGTCTTCCCAATCCTGATGAAGATGGATAATAACTGATAAAAGAACGGGATGCGAAAACTTTTCCCTTAGGCATTAATCCATTATGGCGAACTAAATTCGAAAACAATTTCCTTTCTCTTTCGATGCTTGACACAATGAGTTTCAGGAGGATTTCGTGTTCTAAGCATCCAATGATTGAATCAACCATCTTGTGCTACTCAACTACTCTCTGATCCCTGGTTGATTTCTTTTAAAGTATTGCCACAGTCTTGACTTCTTAGGAGGTTAACACAATATCGATTAGATGGAAATCTATGCAAATTATTTACCCAAAGGTATAGCAAATGTTTCCAACATAATAAAATATCTAGTATACAGAGTAAAGAGATGAGTTAAAAAATCATTATATTTGTGCTCTACTACTACTACTAATTCTAATAATATAGTATATAATAATTATAATATTAAGCTAATAATTAATAATAATAATAATAATAATAATTAATAATATAATATAAAAATAAATAATAATAATAATAATATGAAAGAATATTTATAATTTTCTATTCATATTATTTATATATATTTATATCAATAAAAAATTAATCATATTAATAATAATAAAATTTATTAATAATCATTCTTCTTCGATTACACTAAAAATAATCAATAATCATACTTCCGAGATAATAAAATATTATTTATTATTTCATATTATTTATATTTTTATTTTTTTATTTTATTATTTTATTATTTATTTATTTATTTATTATTTATTTTATTATATTATTATTATATTATAATTAATGCAAAATCTCAAATCTAAAATTGAATTATTTTACAATTAATTTGAAATTAAATAGAAAATATAACGAGCGATTGTTTCTTTTCAATCCTTCTTCAGAGTCAATCATTGCTGCAAAAAGCACATGAGTTCTCATTGATTTTTGTGACATTGAATATTGTAACGATTCGTTGGCTCGTTGGGATGCCACTCACATTGTCCCCAGAAGTATAATAGTTTAAAATTTTGCTTATTTTTTTATTAGAAAATTATTAGTATCATAAATCATTATTTTTCAGAATTTTGGTTGACTAAATGATAAGTAGTTAATTTATGATGGAACAATTCATGAGTATTTCAATCTGGCGCTGCGTGTATTTACAAAAGGAATAGACAGTTTTCATATATATAATATATATTATTATTATTATATATATTATTATATATATTATAATATATATTAAGCATAAAAAGTTAATTAATTAAAAAAGTTTTATTGAAAACTTTATATAGAATATAAACAAATTATATATATATATATTTATATATATAAATTATATATATTATATATATATATTGTTATATAATATATATATATATATTATGGAGCGTTAAGGGCAAGTTTATGATAGCTTTAACTTCTCCTTTTAAAATTTAAAATGAAATTATTTTAAATGTTTGTAATATTAAAATTGACGTTGGAAATGTATTTAAAGTAATTTATCGCCCAAAAATATTTGAACTTTAGTATATATTTATAAAGAAATAATATTTTTGAAAATATTATGATAATATAATAAATATAATAATATAATATATATACTTATACTAATATAATAAGAATTAATAATAATAATAATATATTTGGATGTGTAATTATGGATGAGAGGAGAGGGGAGACTTTGGATGGAATTATGTGGATGCGTATACCTGCGTTCTGGAGTGGAAATAGATAACACTAGGATGGTTGTGTTGCGCTTTTATCAGTAAATGAGAGCAAGCGCCTGTGCAATGAACGTAGATAAAACTGAAATATGATATTAGTAGAGAGGAGGAGAGAGTTGGTGTGAGGTAGATGTTGTGATTTAACGTAAGGAAATATCAAGTTATTATGGGGAAATTTGGTAGGAGGAATACTTGGGAATTGCGAGGCGAAATGATTAATTACAGGGAGAACAGTTAGAGCTTTATATCCTATCATCAGGATACATCCAGAATTCAGAGAAATTTTTCGAGAGCTTTTTTGGAAACTGGATGGCTTGTTAAAGATCGTTATTTACCTCTCGACCGAAGTCCATTTCGAATCCCGCTTGTGTAGAGTAAAATTATCGGATTGCATTTTAAATGGAATATTTCTGTATGCGGAACATGGAGTATATGCCAACAGAGGAGAGAGCAGTGTTTATGACTGCTGAATGATGTTATGAGATGGGCCGAAGACCAAGAATTTAGAGTGAGAAATGAAAGTAATAGAAGAAGTATAGGTAAATATCCTATGTTATTATCCTTACGAATTAATGTCCCATTTTTTTGGACGCATTGACATGTGATTTAATTTACGCCAACATTAATACCTTTTTGTTTCGAGAAGAATATAACCATTTCAAGTATTCGCACAAAATAATTTATATTTTTAGTATCTTCTGAAATTATAATGTAACTAAAGTTGCCATATTTTCGGTTAAAACACAATCAGTAACATATACGCTCCCAGTCCAGTAAGCTACTTACAGTGACGAGGTGTGGTTTAGTTATGTTATTCTTTTCATTAGTCATAAAGGAACACAAAGATTCCGGATAAGGACCAAAAAAAATTTTCTACCGTAGCAAACCATTATTTATTTTGCCGTCCATTTTTGGTGATTTCCAAATTCGAATTACCCAAATCAGCAATATTGGATAAATATGTCTTATCTCTATACTTCCTATATATATAATTATTGATATTATATTATTATATTATATAATATATATAATATATATATTAGATATTATATATAATACATATATTATATAATATATATATATATATATATATCTTTATAATATATTAATTATATTTAATAATATTATATATATATATATTATTATAATATATATATATTATATTATATTTATATATATAATTTTATATATTAATATATATATTATATATATTAGAATATTTATATATATATATATTATATAATATATAAATATATATTATATATAACTATATATTTATATTTATATAATTATATATAATTATATTAATTATTATATAGATATATATATATTTATATAATATATATATATAAATATATATATATATATATAGTATATATAGTATATATAATATAGTATTATATATATTATTTATATATATATTATATATAATATATATTATATAAATTAATTATAATTAATATTATATAATTATAAATATATATATATATATTATAATATATATAGTATAATATATATATATTATATAATTATTATATATTATAATATTATATTATATATTATATATAATATAATAATATATATTATATTATATATTATATTAATATCTAGTTATTATTTATCTATATGAGAGGAGAGGAGAGAGAGAAGAGAGAGAGGAGAGAGAGAGAGACGAGGAGAGAGAAGAGAGAGAAGATGAGAGAGAGAGAGAGAGAGAGAGGAGAAGAGAAAGATGAGACGGCGAGAGAGAGAGAGAGAAGTTTTACTCATCTATTTTTTGTTTGTTGCTTGTTGGGTTTCATCGATGTTTCAAGTAGTAATAAATATAATTATTATATATATATATATATTATTAAATATATATATATAATATATATATATATATATAGTAATATATATAATATATACCTGCCCAATCGTAGAGTGACGCAGGCACGTAAAGGCGGGTCATCCTACCCGGATCTAGTTAATTTAATTTAATAATAGGGTCCGTGGTTATATTAAAAATTGTGGATTCGTTGAAACTGGAGGTTGTTGGAGGAGAGAGACGTCGCACAGGGCGGACGATGACAATACGCTATCGGACGCATGCATAGCACACTGATCCGCTTAGTCAAGCAGTCGAAGATAGCTGCCTTGGACGCTGCTGCCGCTTACGGGCGGGTGTCTCCACTATGCTCGTCAGGGCTAAGTGCGGACTTACTTCCGTTATAACCAATGCCACGCGTTGCTTCTGATTCAGATGTCCAGACAAGACCTGGGTTAGTGACCGGATAGGATCTCTTACATTACACTCGCCCTGTTATGGTTGAGATCGCCTTTCAGCAAATTTCGAGCTAAATGTTGCACCGCAGTCAATGTGTTTCCTCGCAGTCTTATCGTAGGCATCAGCAGATTATGCTGTCGGAAGCTTACTTTACCTTCCCCTCTACGGAATTAAACAACTCTCGATCGGAATGTAAAGCGACGAAGGAAATTGCTCTGCGAGGGTGCTTTCCCTGACTAAAGCCAAAAACTGAAATCAAGAGCTCAAGTCCAGGATTGACTGCAGTCGCTGGAATCCGAAAGTTTATCTGTCGACGGGGGAAGAAATCGAATTTTCACCTTTTGACGGGAAACAATTACCTTTTCGTTGACTCTATTTTGGAACATGAGGGTTTCCACTCGGATGAGGTATTCGGGGGGCGGCTAACTAGCCGCCTAAAAGATTTTCAGAGAAACTGTCCTATGATTAAACCTTTCCACCTTCTAGTGACATATTGTCTTCAGACGAAGGAGGAGGGTCGCGTCAGGCGGACGATGTAAATGACTGCTACTTCAACAGCAGGCAACCACAACACTCAACAACAATATTTTGAAGAAGAATAGGTCAAGAATCGGTTCGAAGCAATAATCATTTGGTAAAGCCGTATTAGAATTCCCGACGACAGCGCCTTACGATGGGAAAATACGCAACAATTTGCTTTAGATGCAATGTTCCACTTCACGATGTGTTTTTTGCTATATACAAGATATATTATATTATATATATATATATATATTATATAATATATATATATAAATAATTATTATATTAATAATAATAATATATATATATATATATTAATAATATATATATAATATTATAAAAATTTATAGTTATATATATATTATATATTACGTTATATATATATATAATATATTATTATATAATTTTTATATATTGATATATAATATTAATATATATAGTATATTTAATATTTATTATTATTATTATATATTTAATATATAATTATATATATTATATATATAAATATATATATAATATTATTATATATTATATTTGTATATATGATTATATGTTTATAAATAAGATATGTCAATTTTATTCATTACTTTTGAAGAAAAAATATCCATGTCTAAAATATTCACATTGTTTTTTTCCTTGTCAGAATAGTGCCAATGGCCCAAAAAGGACGGTATCGCTTTTGGTAAATCCTTGGAGTATTGTAAATGATTAAACCGAGCATTATTCTAGACCATAATATAAATAAGACAAATTGTCATAAAACTAAAAAACAATAACAGCCGAATTATTGGCCGTATAATGGCAAAGTGGTGTAGCAAGACTAAGGTTGTATGAATTATGAAAGATGGGTGGGTAGAGGTTCAGGAAGAGTTAGGCTGGAACCGGAAGGAGCGACTAAGTGAAGCACGGAGAATGAAGACTATAGTTTCAAAAGATTCGCTTAGAACATCAAAATACATCTATGATTCAGCTATCGCAAGGAATGGGTTGAATTATAAGACGGAAGAAGGTATTGCCTTGCTGACAGATATAATGAGCGTTCCGAAGCGGAGTAGAGTGTAATTAATTATATTATACTTATAATATATATATATTAATATTATATATATATATATTATATTATATTATATATATATATATTATATATATATTATATTATATATATTTAATATATATATTATATATATAATATATAATATATATAATATATATATATATAATTATAATATATATAATAATATAATATATATATAATATATATATAGAGTGGGCAGGCAAATTTTATAACTGTATTAATGCGCAAACGCAAAGCGCAATGGACAATAGTCTCAAAGGCAATAGCTCACTAGTTTTTAATAGTAATGTTATGTCCACCAATGCAAAAGCGACAGTCCGCAAACCAAATTTTTTTTTTATAGAGAACAAATTTTAGCAAATCACAAATAAATTAAAATTAAAGCAAGAACGATTAAAGTAGAATATATTTTTAATTTTTATTGAAAGGATGCAAATAATATTTTTATAATATATTTATATATTATATATAATATATATTATATATATATAATATATTATAATAATATATAAATTATAAGTATATATATAATATTAATATACTAAATAATATTATAGTATATATATAAGCCGGTATATATATATATATATATATATATAATTATAATATATATAGTATATACATTTAATTATATATATAATAATTATATATATATTATATGTTATTATATAAATATATATATTATATATATATATATATATATATATATATATATATATATAATAATAATAATATATATATATTATTATATATATAATTATATTAATATATATTATATATAATATATATGATTATATATATAATATTATATAATATATATATATATATATATATATAACAAAATGAGAAATTTTAGTCTATTTAGCTTCTCAGCCACCTCCTCCGTTGCCCTCCTCTTGCATTACTGAACAGGGTCAATTCCTTTGTTTGAACGGATATTTTTTCAAAATTGCGTATACCATGCTGCCCACTTTGCGCTTAGATGTCAAAGCTTACTAAGCAACCTCTCCACCGCACCACCTGAGCTGCGATAAACAAGTCACCCAGACCTTCTCTCTATTCACACGAAACAGTGGTTTATGAAAGCTACTGTGGTAACATTCTGCGCCACTATCCAAGCTTCTGTCCCAATTCCTCCATAGTGTCTGCTGTATATTTGGGGCCTTTCAGTTTTCCTGAATATTTAGAAACGTCTATCAAAAACTCAATCTTTTTTAAGTTCTCATTGAACATTATGTCCTTTATTGTGTTATTATGTAGTAAGTGGTATATAATATCAATATAATTTAATTATATATAATTATTATATATATATTATAGTATAATATAACATAGTATATATATATATATATATATATACTATATATATATATATATATAGTATATGTACATATATAGATATTATATATATTATATATATATATATATATTATTATATATAGATATAATATATTATAAAAATAAGTAATATATATTATATATTATGATATATATTATATATTAAAATATATATATATATATTGATATATTATTATATATATATAACATAATAATATATAATACATTTATAATATTATTATAATATAAATTATATATATATATATCGATATAATTATATATATAGTATTATATATTTATATGATGTATATATATAAATATATAATATTATATATTATATATATATTTATTATATATATTATAATATATATTATATATTTATATATATAAATATATACTTATATTATAAATTATATATATATTATATATTTATATTATTATATATATATTATATATATATATATATTTATATATATATTATAAATATTATATATAATTATATTATATAATATATATTAACCTATATATATATATTACTATTTAATATTAATATATATAAAATAAGATAAATAGTTACAATATAATAATATATTATATATAATATTAATATTATATATTATATAATAGTAATATATTTTAATACATAGATATATATTATATATAATAATAGATTATATAAATATATATAAATTATATATATAATATATATATAGATTAATATATAGTATTATATATATAAATATTATAATAATATATTAATATATATTTATATATATACATATTATATAATATATATATTATTATATTTATATTTAATTTTTACTATATATATTATAATATTATATATAATTATAGTAATAATATATTAATATATACTTATATATACCTGTATATATATATATAGTATAGTATATATATATATATATATGATAATAACATACAAACATACACACAACAGAAAACAGAATATAATATTATATTATAATATATATATATATATTATAATTATATATTATATATATATAATTATATATATACTTTAAGATTCTAAATATATAATATAATATTATAATATATTATTATATATATATATATATATTAATTATTAATATGTATATATATACTTATAATATATTATATATATATATAAGTAACTTTAGAATAATATTGTTAAATATTATATATATATATATATATATAAATATATTAAATATATATACTTATATATATATATAATAATATATATTATATATAATATAGATATATATTATATATAAATATTATAATATATATTATTATATATATATATTATACTATATAATATATAATAATATTTAAACATATATTAATATTAATATATTAATATACTATATAACATATATTAATATATATAATATATATATATATATATTATATATATTAAAGTATTATATATATAATACCATATATATATATAATATATTTTTATATATAGTATATATTATAATATTATATATATTAATATAATAGCATAATAAATATAATATACATATATATATATATATATATATTATTATATATATTATTATTTAATTTGGTATATTATGTATGATAAACTTTAAGCGCTCTTAATATATATATTATATATATAATTATATATATTATATATTATATATATATATATATATATATATAATAATATATATAAATATATATTATATATATAATATATATATTACGGCTATATATTATATATATCATAATATAATATATATATATTATAAATATATATATTATGATACTATATATATAATTATTATAGATTATATATATATAGTAGTTCGGTTTTATCCACTCCATGTAGAATTCACCGGATGTTGTATTAAAAGATACGCAGATTTCTTTTAAATCTTTATTCCTACCATATCCATAAATCCAAAAGTTAACATAAACAGAAAACTAGATGAAAAAACCCTAGATAAAAAACTCGATGAAAAAAAAAACCTGTAATAATAAAAAAAAGAAACATAATATAAATCAACTGATCTTTAAAATAATAATTTTACTAAATATAATATCTTGATTAAAATTTAATTAGTGTTACATTTTTAAAATATCTAAAAATTTACAAGGATATTATAATCTATATTTTTACCAAGATAAAAATGATTTACAATAATGATTAATTAATTACTTAAATATTGCTTTATCATCGTTACATATTTTTAAAAAGAATCTACATCTTTAACATTTGAGCAAAATATATATATATTATTGAATAAATAATTTACAATAAATATATTGCAGTTTCTATTTTATCTTAATTATTAAAAGATTATTCAGGATCTTAACAGAGTTTTAAATAATATACAGTGTTTATTATTCTTATTATTATTATTAATTAATTATTATTATTATTATTATATGATTATATATTATTATTATTTATTATAAAATATTATATTATTATTATTATTTTTATGCATTATACTGATGCCACTCGTCAATATTCATTGTTATTATTTATTTATTTTACATTATTTAAAGTAGAACAATATATGCCATTGCCATCAGTAACCATAATAACAATTAAGATTTATAAATGATATTAGATAAAATTGATTTAAATAACTTGGTTAATTAAAGTTATCCTATAAATAAAATTATTGGCTAATTACTCCTGCTCCTTGACCAAACGCTCAACAGCCACTTCACATTTTGGACTTTAAATAAGTTTATTCCCTGTCTTTTTTATTATGTTAATATAGAAACAAAAATAAGAAAAACTTAAATATAATATTTATTAACTATAACTATATATAGTATAATTTTCATTATAACATATATTTATATATATTCATATAATAACTTATATTTTTTATTATAAATATGATTCCCCATTTATTTTAAAAAGACACTTTCTATCTAAATTTATTATGGACTCTGTTTTATTCAACCTCTCTGATTCTCTCTAATATTATTTGGAACTCTAAATATTTCACTCCTCCCTGACTTTACTGCCTGTAAATATTTCCTAAGTTTAAAGATTGTTTCCCAATTCTTATCTGTCCCGACTCATCACGATCTAAACGTTGCTCTAATTGTAAGTAAACTGATTTAGTTTTTCCAACTCAAATCTCTTACCTTTTCTCTGAGTTGCTGCATTTCTGCTTAGTTTTTTTAATGGATTTTCTAAAAAAGATGATTCTTACCGGTTACCACTTGCATCATTCTTTTGGATTTCAAAGGGTTCTCCTAAGGGTTCTCATAGGGATCTTTTGTGGGGTCTTGCGAAAAGGCATCGAGATTTGTTTTATGGATCGTAAAGCGACAGAGTTTGAGTTTAAAAGCAGTAAAAGATTTTCAATACATAAATAAGTTTAGGAAATATAATGATATATTGTGCCATAAGAAACAAACACAACAGTAAGGATTTTATGCGACTCACCTAAACATGAATTCTTAATCTTGATTTCAATATTTAAATTTATGCACATATCCCGGCTTCCCAGAAATGGACCAGGATGGTTTCTTAAACTGCACTTAAACATCTTAATTCAAAAATCTCAAAACGAAAATATAAATGTTTATCTATGAAAAATCATGTTAGGGAAGTTAAAGCTACTTATACTATTTAAATCAAATTCTTAATCTGATTAGATAACATACATCAATAAAATTCTTCTTAATTAAAAAAAAATGGAGTAAAGTATTAACTAAATCTATTGTCTTCGGATCAATCAATGAAATGTGAGTAAAGAAAAGTTTACATTTACCCCCCACCCAAATTTATAAAGGGGGGGATGGACAAAGTCACAGTACTAGGTTGCAAAGTTACACAAAGCACACTTCATAAAAAAAACTACTAAAATGCTTAATGGTAACATAAACAAATAACATAACAAGAATACATTTGGAAATTACCCAAAGTAATCTGATAGAAAATATCTAGAAGCAAGAAGCACTATTGTGAAAGCATTAATATTACGAAAACCATTATAAATATAAAAAGCAAGCAAAGCAATGTCTTAATTGGTGTACATGAATGACGAAAATGTAAAGGTAATCATTGTTCTTTTATGTTCGACCGTACGCAACTAATTACGGCTCCCATATTCAATAATCAAAGCAAGACAACGTCCAAAAGAAGATTTGCTGACAGGGAGATAAATGTGTAGGCTAACAGTTTTTAAGAATTGTTGCTGGTTTCTTGGTGAATGTAAACGCAATGATCTATATTGGCGACTGGAGTTATGCCATAGTTATGTAGAAAATTTTACAGGAAAATTAGCAATATTATAATCTAAGATTGATGGTATTACTTAACTTTTATAATAAAAAAATTTAATTATTATGCAGCCTATTCATTTCGTTTAAAATGTTAAATATTTGGGTTAGGGTTCTTGGGTAGATTATAATTAAATTTACAAAGTTATGTGTCATACAAAAACGTTCTATTTTTGAATTTTATCTAAAGTCTCCATTATACTTTTCGTTTCAATAAGTAGAAAATGCTTAAAATATTGCCATTAGTGAGTTTTTACTTCAAAAGTTAATTATAATGAATGAATAAAATAATAATGAAGCTTGAAAATTAAAGTAAAGTTTAAAAATAAAATAAGTTTAAATCAAAAGATTGTATTTTACTTAAAATTAAAATAAAAAAAATTCTTATATTTTAAACTATATATTAATAAAAATGAAAATTTAAATAAAATATGCATGAGCTAATTAATATTAAAAAGCGATTCAGGCTAATCTAATATTAATCAAAACAATTGATAGCATAAACTAATTCTAATTTAACAATCAAAATAACAAAATAAAAGCCAAGCTGATATATAGCTTAAGCTAATAATATTAGATAAAAAATTGAAAATAAAAGCAAGCTAATTATATGCTAAGGCTATACTTAATTAAACAAAATTAAATAATTTTAATATCTGAGCATGAAAATTTTAAGATTACAATATTTACATCATTTTTGTAGCATCTGGCTAGTCTTAAAAGATGCAAGAACATAAGAAAAAACACAGGACACCTAAAAAGTGTGAATATAACTTTATATTAAAATCTATTAATTATAAAATTAGTCTGACATGTAGTCTTGTGTCGATTAATTATTTTAATTTTTAAACAAAACAAAAATTACTAACTAAAATTTTAGTTTTTTTAATTTTCTTTAAATAAAAATAATAATACATGAAATAAGAATAAAAATAAAAATTTTCCGATTTTTATTTGGTTTTTATTTTAAATAATAATTGGACCCTGGGCAAAACAAAAAAGAAATAATATAAAACCTTTATTGTCAAGAATCTAAAATAAAAAAAAACATGTTAATGTAACGGACATAGATGTAAAAAAAATTTGGTAAGTAAAACAAATAAATATAATTAAAAATAAAAAGAAAAAAAAAAAAAAAAACAATAAGATGTGTTAATTATATATTCTGAAAAACAATAAAATAATAAAGCCAGGTAGAGAAATATGAAAGATTTAAGTTTAGGATACACATAATAAATATTAACAACATAATTACCCATGTTAATTACTTCATACTTCAAGCTTGTTATTTTTTTAAAACAATTTCAAGGTTATCCTAGATGATCAAAGTATAATCTATGTTCGTTTACAAAATCCTGTTGTTTAAGCTTTTTTATGTTCGGATCTCTTAAGTATATCATGAGTTCTGATGAAGAATCTCTAATCGATGATATCTTTCCAAATTTCCTGGTTATTGTGAAGAATTTTTCTTTTTATAAAGCTTTAGAACTTTTCTCTTATCTCTTCGCAAAAGTTTTCAGAATGAAAGTGGCCACATTCAAACTTAGTCTTTTTTCTGATAGAGATAGAAATTAAAATCAATATTTCAGTGTCATTAAGTTTAATAAACTTTTTATTTCAATCATTTTCTTAGGAGTAGGTGCTTTGTTTTATGTTTTTAGAGTAGTTAAATTTTCATCTTTCCAACTAAAACTTTCTTGTATTTAAAAATTCTAAAGTAAATAAACTACTATCCTTCAATTTATCAAATTCCATATTTACAATTTATACTATTGAGGCGAAGCAATTTATGATTGGTTGAAACCAAATATTTGTTATACTTTTTGCTTCTCCTATCAGAATGTTTTATGTTATGACTGAATAGTAGTTAAATTTTTAAAAACAATAAACTATAAAAAAAATTCAAAGGAGAAAAGAATCTTTGAATTTATGTTAAACGATTTCAGGCTATGACACAATTAAGAGTAAGACATTTTGACACGAATAGAACGAAGACATATTTTTAAGCTTATCTAATAAATGTTAACTTGAATGCTTATAAAATAGAATCTCTGAGATTTTGTTACCTTGAATTTTAGCTCTAAGTAAGTAGTTTCTTATTAAGTAGTTTGTTAGTAATTTCTTAGTAAGTAATTTCTTAGTAAGTAATTTCTTAGTAAGTAATTTCTTAGTAGTTTCTTTGTAAATATTTTCTGATATTTTCTAAGTAAGTAGTTTCTTAGTAGTTTCTTAGTATTTTCTCAGTAAGTAGTTTCTTAGAAGTTTCAATGTAAGTAATTGCTTAGGATTTTTTTAGTAAGTAGTTTCTTAGTAGTTTCATTGTAATTAGTTTCATAGTAGTTTCTTAGTAGTTTCTTAATAAGTAGTTTCTTAGTAGTTTCTAAGTAAGTAAATTGCTTAGGATTTTTTTAGTAAGTAGTTTGTTAGTAGTTTCATTGTGTTTGTTAGTAGTTTCTTGGTAGTTTTTTTAATAATTTCAAAGTAATTAGTGTCTTAAATTAATATATGGAAACTTTGATGAACCCGTAAATGCTATTATACTATCTCTTAAATGTAATATCTTAATGAAAATTATTAACATACTATTTAACAAATGAGATTAATATGGTTGTTAGGAAATATGAAAATAAAATTGTTTTTGAGTTTATGATCAAATCAATAGACAGGATTATTTTTAATTGAAAACAGGTTGAGAAGTCTTAGTAATTATAAAAATTGTGTTTTGTTATTATAATATTATTATTATAATTATTATTATTATTATTATTATTATTATTATTATTTTTATTATTATTATTATTATTATTATTATTATTATTATTATTATTATTATTATTATTATTATTATTATTATTATTATTATTATTATTATTATTATTTTTATTATTATTATTATTATTATTATTATTATTATTATTATTATTATTATTATTATTATTATTATTATTATTATTATTATTATTATATTATTATTAGTAGTATTGTGTGTGTGTGTGTGTGTGTGTGTGTGTGTATTATTATTAATATTATTATTAATCCTAATGAAATTATTTTAAAGTTTGAAGCTCAATAAACATCAGATGATCATTTAATAAATCAAATCTGATTTATCCGGAACGTTAAACGATGTCAACATCGGAAAAAGTGCCAAGCTCAGAATTACAGAAAAAAGAGTGACAGAGAGAGACAAACAGAGAGGGAAAATTTTCACAAAGGAAACACTGGGTTTTATCTTCAGTGTCATAAAGTGCTGTCAGATAAATAAGGGGCACCCTGTCCTCGTTATCCATCCTCATCCTCTTTATTGTCCATTCTCTCTCTCTCCTCTCTCTCTCTCTCTCTCTCTCTCTCTCTCTCTTTCTTTCTCTCTCTCCTGCTCAATATATGTATGGTACATATGTGTAATATGTATGTATGTGTAAATGTTAATAATATGTATGTATGTATGTGTGTGTATATATATATATATATATATATATATAGAGTTCGGTGGAAATAACATATCTAAATAGCTAACTACAAACAAAGCCATCTATATATCTAACTAACTATATATATATATATATATATATATATATATATACTATATATATAAAAGCTAAAAGGACCAAAACAAACTTAAACATTATTACTACAAAATCTATTGAACTAGTTTCGGGTGATCAAATCTTCTACCCATTCTCAAGGCTAAAAGTAGAATAAGATAAAAAAATAATAAACTTACAATTTGAAATATAAAATAAATAAATAAATAGTAAGTGTATATAAAATTTCAGAGGAGCAACAAAATTTTAAAATTTATGTCTTCCCGTTAATATTTAATAGATGATGGAGTTTTAAGACAAAAATAATTTAAGAAGATGAAAAAAAAAATTTAAAAGGTTTCTTTTTTGGCTATAATGAAAAAAATTAAATAGGATTTGGATATATATATATTTGGATAAAGAATGGAATTATTTTGAAGTCAGTGGAAATGATTTTGTGTTCAAAGAAGATTGGATGTTTCGTTGTAGTCAGGACAAATGAAATTTTCTTCCCCATGGTTATGGGGCGACAGGGTATTTAGCAAGCCCGGTGCTTTCCTTCTGCTTGTATTACTCTTGGACCAGCGTTTGAATCTTATGCGCCTAGAAGCAAGGTCCTCTGGGAAATGGAAACGAGTTTTGAGGCCTGATGGAAGAAGATGCTAGTTCTACTGAAGGGTGAAACCCTACCTGAGAGTGTTTAACTCGAGGACTGGCGATTCAGAAACCATTGAGCCGAGAAATGGTTTTCTGGAGTGCTCTAGGGTTGAGAGTTTCGGGCCAGAAAGAAAGAAGATGCTGGACCAACGACAGGGCAGAAAGCCCTTCCTGGGAGGATATTCTCCTCCTTCCATTATCCATCACCATCTCCATTCAAATTTTCATCTCTCTCTCTCTCTCTCTCTCTCTCTCTCTCTCTTTCTCCACGTCTCTTCAGCTCTTTCTCCTCTCTCTCTCACTATATATATATATATATTTATATATATATATATATATGTACTATATAATATATGTATGTATGTAATAATATGTATGTAATATGGCATGCTATGTATGCCAGAGATTCTAGGTTTTTGACCACATATTCAAAGGAAATGATTCCTTATGATCCACAAAACCTTATGGAATTTTGTTTTCAGCAAAATTATTTTTATTAATATTCTTGAAACTTTAACAAATAAAACTTTTTATTTGCAAAGTTTTAAAATCTCACAAAGTTAATTTCCTTTTCTTTTTTTTTTCGATGAAATTAACTCGAAAGTTAACTAAAGTAATTTTTTTTTTAAATTGAAAAAAAAAAGTTAAATTCTAAAATAAAATAAAAAAAAGGTCATGATCATTTGCCAAATGTACGATGTGACAATTCCATAGTTCTCTTTAAATGACAAAGCAGATGGAGAAAGATATTTGTTTACATATATAGGTATACATACATTTAAAAAAAAGCAAATCATATATATATATATATATATATATATATATATATATATATATATATATATATGCTATATATATATATATATATATATATATATATATATATATATATATGTGTGTGTGTGTGTGTGTGTGTGTGTGTGTGTGTGTGTGTTATATATATATATATATATATATATATATATATATATATATATATATTACTTTAATAAAAGAAATAAATAATATAACATTGATAGCAATTTCAAAATACGGAAAAAGATATCCCTTTATTTATATAAAACTTCTTCATCTTGATCTATTAGAACAAAATTATTGATAACTTTCTCCTTTTATATTATGTAGCTATGATAAAAATTCATTATGGTTTCTTCCCCATAAAATTGAAAAGTATGCTTTGAGTCAGAATAGAGAAATATATTTTTGAAGTGCACGTTTTGAGTGAGGTAAATGCTAACTAAACTCCTTAACAATCCAAATTAACATATGGAAACTTTGATCAACCCGTAAATGCTATTTTACAATCTTTTAAATGTAATGTCTTAATGAAAATTATTAAGATTCTATTGCAAACAAATATATCTTTATATATATATATATATATATATATATATATATATACTGCTATATATATATATATATGCTCTGCCTCTTCATATATATATATATATATATATATGCTGCCTCTTCTCCAGGTAACTATGCTGCTATATATATATATACTCTTATTTATATATATATCTTTAAAAAAAAATTATTCTTTCTCAATATATATATATATATATATATATATATATATATATATATATATATATATATATAGTTAAGATGGTTAAAAATTAAGTTAAATATATCAGAAAGTGAGAATTAAGGTCAGTATTCTTAATTAGTAAATTCTCTAAGCTTGTTGATTTTGTTAAGAAATTGCCGTATATCATTACCAACAACTTTAGCTCTCTAATTTATGTATGGTGAACTGCAGTTTAAATATAGTGTTTTTTTTTTGTAAAATTCATTGATAAGATTTTTATACCTAAGAGATATTTGAAATGTTTAGGAACTTTAGATGTTTTAGGATAATTACATTCGTAACCCTAATTTTTAATTTTGTTAATTTATGATAAATTAATCCAAATTTGGGAAATGAAACCAGATTCGTGGATAGTCTCATTGTCAGGAATTGGTTAGAAATGGGAGATGTATTTGGACAAGGACAAAGAATATGAAAGGTTAAAAAGCATTTCCTTTGAAGAAAATTTGTAAATGAAATGTCATTTGAACAAAAACTTAAATAGGAAAAAAAAATCATCGAGAATGATTGTAAATATTTGAACAAAATAAAATAGACTAAATTCTTACGTACTTTGTTTATAAAAACTGTAACAATTCTTTCTTCTATTTTGCGAACCTCCATTAATTTAAACATTTAGTATGCTGTGTATCTAGATATGAGAGCCTTTAATTTGCAACAGAATTTACTCTTCCCAATCTCTCAGGGGTTTCCTGAAATCATTTATCAAAAAGAAATGACAATAACTGAAATGAAGAAGAATAATATAGTGCTTAATTCAGAAATGACTATGAATAAATAGGTTTAAAAGAGTAAGATTGAAAAAGAAACACCCATAATCAAAATAAAAAAGTTGTCACCACAGAATTAACCCAGAATTCGATAAACTTAATGAGTAAAGGGTAGATAAATAATCAATATGCTCAAGTTTAGCTGACCAGCTAATACCATCTAACAGTAGTGAAAGAATGTAATTAGGTCGACAAGATACTGGATATATATATATATATATATATATATATATATATATATATATATATATATATATATATATATATATATATATATATATTATATATATATATATATATATATATATCTCTGCCTCATATATATATATATATATATATATACATATATATAACTTATATATATATATATATATATGCTATATATATATATATATATATGTATATATATATATATATATATACTCTTTCTATATATATATATATATATATACTCTCATATATATATTTTCTCTAACTATATATATATATATAACATATATATATATATATATATTTATATATATATATATATATATATATATATATATATATATATATATATATATATATATATATATATATATATATATATATATATATATATATATATATATATACTGATAGGGGATGTATTGTTTTTTTTTTATGTTGTTTATACTCTTGGTGAATAAGCTGGAACATAGCATAGGGACAAGAACCAATACTTGGGGGGACTTTGTGCATCCCTCCGGCCCCAGTATTAAAATGTGCATGTGTCACATATGGAATCTATTAGTCTTCTTTCTTTCTCATCATTTTTCGAATGAGTCACAGAAGATTTTACTCTTCATCAGCGGGATTCGAACACTGGAACTCCGCGTTGCTGAGTTAACAGTAACCGGACGCTTTAACCACTAGGCCATCCACGTTCCCTATCAATCCTCTTCCTCCATCGCAGTTCTTCTTCTTCTTTTTTCTCTTTTTAAAGTTCCCACCTACAAATTAGTTTACTTACTTTGTGCATATTTTCCTTCTTTGAAAGAATTTATCCTCCCATTTTATTATCACAGCTCCTTGGGCCATCCGGTGCCTTTTCCCGCAGGGATCTTCAGTCTACGTCACACTTTTCCCCCGTGGATGAGGGTACAGTGTAAAAGCCGGTCTTTATGCTCGCCTATGACCGGGCCGCCAAATGTAGGGGACCAGAACCTTCTAGTTAACAGTGAGGAGGCTGTCCTGCACATTGGTATATAATCTTGGGCTCCACGTGAAATTATTTAGGTACCGTGCGATTTACGGGTGGGAAACCAGCGTGCAGTTCCGGGAGGATTTTCCGAGGCCACATCCACAGCATACCCTATGGGGTAGGGCCCTGGAAGTTGTGTTGAGTCTCTGGCCTGAAACCTGTTGTGGGGAGAGGGATTACCTTTAATTATCAAATATACACCTTTCCAATCCATCCAGTTTTTTACTTTTATATTTCATCTGTTTTATTTTTATACCTGATCATATTTTGTGGAGAAGTTTGTGGTTTACTTTTCATGAAATTGGCTATTAATGATAATACGTTATTAAACCAAGACGAGCACTACTACCATCTATCGGGTTCCCATCCTGACCTCCACCTCTGTCCCTCCTACTTCTACACCAGGGTTTCCATTATAATTCCTTCTACTACACCTTAAATCCTCAGAGTAAACTCAGCAATACGTTGCTTGGGACGCCCTCGACATCGCATGTGCCCAAACGATTGGGCCAATCCCGAAAAGGTGTCCCACGTCCTAGTTATTTGTATTTGTTTACTCCATATGATGCTCCCCTCTGGGACAGCCAGCTGACACTTCATTCCCGATATATAACTTATTGAAATCCACTACCTCCAAAACTCTTACTGAGCAAATAGCCATTATTCTTAGCGATGCACTTGCAAATCCTTTAAGAGTTGAAGACTCCCCCCCCCCCCTCAGTCACATTAATAAAAAATGGGTCCCTTCTCGTTTACGCTATTACCCGGCATCAAAGTTCCATCTTATCTTTATCGTCTCTCTTAAATATCCCTCTTATTTCCACTCTTGATGAAATAAGAAACACATTCAAAGGCACTATTTATTATTTAGAACAGAAAATTAATATATTGTTTTTATTTTAGGAAATCTCCAACAGAAAAGATTTCCCACTACAAACGTTTACAGATTTTCCCCTCGTCTGGACTCGCCTGACACCCCAAATCCTCGTTTACTGCTGACATTTAGCAACCCTTTTCCACCTTCGAAGGTGAACATAGGGTTTACAAGCTACAGTGTTCGTACGTTTATTTCACTACCCCGACTTTGCTTTAAATGCATACATAATTTTTGAAATTTGCAATATTAAATTCTAGCTGAGAGTGAAGTCTCGTTTTCCGAAGTCGTCGAATCATATGAAGAAAATTCAAAATTTTTCTTCTGGTGGCAAGGGGCTGAAAACCCCCTTCCATCATATTTATCTTTTCTATGAATGGCGGTGATAGTTTTAAACAAACAACCAAAAAACCTTACACCAATGCGAAAAATAATATATATATATATATATATATATATATATATATACTATATATATATATATATATATATAATAATAGTGTGTGTGTGTAATGTGTGTGTGTGTGTGTGTGTGTGTGTGTGTGTGTGTGTAACATTTATTCTTCATTCTCTCTCTCTCTCTTTCCTCTCCTCTCTTTCCTCCTCCTCTTTATGTGTGTGTGGG
>JABUQX010106409.1:37500-40396 GCA_015478945.1 Trachelipus rathkii | reverse complement strand
CCCTTGCAGAAAAACAATTTTGATCAGTAAAACTTCCCCCAAAATTACCAAAACAGACTTTTTCATAATTGCATATTTCTTCCAGTCTGGTGTTGACAAATATAGCCTTGTTGGAAAATATTAAGCCCATTAAATTACGAGGCAAAATTCCCAGATACAAAACGTTACCTGTTTTTTCTTTCAGTTTTTAATTAGTCTTCTATATTTGATGATAAGTTCGTTGACCACAGTTTCCTTTTTGTATACATCATTCGATCCAATCATGACACATACTAGACTATTATTATCTTTAGCTTGTAAATCCTTTAATTCGATTTCAAAATTATGGATTCTTTCCCCTGAAACGCTTTTATATTTTCTCTTTGTAGGATTGCGCGAAATAAATTCATTATTAATGTTACGTACCATTAAAGTTCCAATCAAAACTTTTTCAGTTTCACATTTTTCAAATTCTAAGACTGAAAAGGGATTCGAGTTCGGTAGTTCAAAGTTAGGTCTTAATTTGGGTTTTACTCCATTAGAAGAGACCTTCGTAAATTTGTCTTTATCATTGTCCTTCGAATGTTCACTTTGTTTTATCTCTGTATTTCTACACAATTCTGAATTATTTTTAAAAGAACTTAAGGTTCTTTCAGCCACATAAGTCCCCTGTAAAACATTATTAACTTTGCTCATCAAATTTTTTGTTCCAATAATTAAGGAATTTTGTATAGGAGAATTAGTCACATTTATGTTTTTCTCTAAATTACCTATCACATTTTTAAGACCAATGATTTCATTTTGAATATGCTCTATATTTTTTTCAAAGCTACAAAAGTAGCAAACAGAAAATTTATTAGACAATGTATTTTCAGGAAAATCGGAATACCATCGGCTAATATTACAACAAGAGCAAGTGAAACGGGTTGCAGGCATTGTTAAAATTTAAAAAAGTTGCTTCACCAAAAGCAAAATTATTAAAAATAAAAATCTGAAAAATTAAAATTTAATTAATTGTTTTTCAATTTATACAATAATAATTTTATAAAGTGAAATAAAAAAGTAATAAATTTTTATACCTTTAAAATTTCCTTCTAAAATTTTTATATCCTTTAAATTTTCTTTCTATTTCCTACTGTTTTAATATTCCGTAAACAATTTAACACGTCCTATGAGTTTGAAGTCTAGTCAGCGACTCAAAAGAAGAAGAAGAAGAAGAAGAAGAAGAAGAAGAAGAGAAGAAAGAGAGAAAGAAGAAGAAGTACACAAAGAAAGTGAATAGAGAAAAGAAGATGATAAGAGAAAAGAGAGGGAAAGAAATGAGTGAAGTAAAAAGAAATTTAGATTGAAAGAAGAGAAAGAGAGAAGAAGAAGAAGAAGAAGAAGAAGAAGAAGTAATATTATGTAACCAATATACGTCGACGTACAGTCAGACTCGGGACATGCAATTAGTACACAACATGGTGGTGATTAACTGAAAGGGGTGTCCTTAGTAGAGAAGCAGGAAGAAAGTTTTCTTGTTTTGTGGTATAGTTTAACTGTGATTTTTGAGTTACTTGTAACGTTACATGTCCCGAGTCTGACTGTACGTCGACATATATTGGTAACACGACCAATAGATTAACAGATAGGGCATACCAGCACCGCTTTAAACCCAGTAAAATATACGAAAATTTATTCACTGAGCATAACACAGACAACTGTACCTGATATTTCAAAATCATTTAAATTTTACACTCATGTGAAGCCCAAAACTGAATAGCTGAAGCTTATTTCATTAAACATCTAAAACCAGACATTAACAAAGTTTAACGTATTGTTCCTTAAGTTAAATATAATATGAAATGCTAAAATCTAATATCTAAAATCTAATTTGTAATTTTAATTTTTTAAATCTAATGTTAAAATAATTCATTCTATTGTAAGAATCAAAACTCTGAAGGTGTCGAAGAGGTTTGAGGACAAAAACAATAATAATAATTTACAAAGATAAGAGGCCTTATACTTTTTATTTGTAAATTATTCTCTTGATTAATATTAAGGAAATTAAATGAATATCAGAAAAAAATATTTAGGGAGTTGGAAGCAAAAAGTAAAACCTATATTAAAACAAAAGCTGATGTAGAATTTCTAAATAATAATTATAATGGCAATAATAATAATAATAATAATAATAATAATAATAATAATAATAATAATAATAATAATAATAATAATAATAATAATAATAATAATAATAATAAATAATAATAATAATAATAATAATAATAATAATAATAATAATAATAATAATAATAATAATAATAATAATAATAATAATAATAATAATAATAATAATAATAATAACTAATAATAATAATAATAATAATATTAATAATAATAATAATAATAATAATAATAATAATAATAATAATAATAATAATAATAATAATAATAATAATAATAATAATAATAATAATAATAATAATAATAATAATAATAATAATAGTAATAATATTAATAAGAAGAAGAAAAAGAAGAAGAAGAAGAAGAAGAAGAAGAAGAAGAAGAAGAAGAAGAAGAAGAAGAAGAAGAAGAAGAAGAAGAAGAAGAAGAAGAAGAAGAAGAAGAAGAAGAAGAAGAAGAAGAAGAAGAGAGAGAGAGAAGAAGAAGAAGAAAAAGAAGAACAGATGAAGAAGAAGAGGAGAAAGTGAGTGACACAGAAAGAGACAATTAGAAGACACAAGAGTTAAAAGACAAGAAGAAGAAAGATCAAAAGAAAAGAGAGACATGAAAAGAGAAGAAGAATAAGAAAGAAGAAGAAGAAGAAGAAGAAGAAGAAGAAGAAGAAGAAGAAGAAGAAGAAGAAGAAGAAGAAGAAGAAGAAGAAGAAGAAGAAGACTTGACAGTTCACTCAAGGCTAGTCTGTTAAATATTT
>JABUQX010106409.1:30000-32500 GCA_015478945.1 Trachelipus rathkii | reverse complement strand
CTACAATCGTCTCCATCCATTCCTCTAACGCGAGTTCCAAAAATTCAGCTTCACAAACGAACTAAAACGCTGTCTTGCCATTGATGTAGACGACGCATCACAGCAGAATTAGATAGTGCTTGAAATCTTTCTGACACAGCATCCTGTATCAGAAGGAAAATGAAAAATGACATAAGAAAAACGTGTCAAACGTTTTTCAAACACATCAGCAGCTAAGTTCTCAAAGAAATCCTTTCAAGTAATAAAAGCTGAAGTAGTCTGCTCCAGTCTATCGAATCATATCGAATCAGAGTTCCATACACCACACAATTCATTGTTTGCGCTAGCTGATTAAACAAGTGGCGAAGACCGAAGTGTAAAATTAAATCTATTTTGCAAGAAGAAAACATTTCTGCCTTCAGTCGACGGTAAGTCAATTGCAAAACCCACGAGTATAAAGAAGGCAACTAGTTATGAAGCTAGCAACCAAGAGCCATCAACAATAAAAACGCTGAAATCAGATTTACAAAAATAGAGATGTTTTTGCAAGCAGCCAGAAAATTTCAGTAGGAGAACCAAGAGGTAAGCGCACTTCGTTGAAGAAAGCCCTGCTCGGTCGCAAGGTAGTATCCTGCAACATTCTAGCTGAATAAAATTAGCGAGACGGATTGGGGGGAGAACGAGAATTTTCCTACTCCCGATACGCACTGTCTCTAGCCTGAATGGCAAGAGAACAAGCACGATCAACCATATAGGAGGAGAGAAAGATTTAGTCGAAGAATGAATAACCTAGCTCATCCGTCAACATTACAGCGCTCCCATCTAGCGGGCAGAACCGGAACTCATCAGAGCCTAACAGTCATTCCAATTTCAAAATTAAATTATTATAGTAAAAGGTGAAAGCGAATTGCATCACGCGATAGTGATACAGCACTGCAAAGATAAGCAAAAAAAAAACACAAAAAAAAAAAGATTGCTGAAGACATATATGCTGGCGAAAACTCAAAATGATAGTATTGACACAACAGCAGTAACACTGACGATTAAGGGAAGTCTCAAAAAATTAAAAACTGAAATATCACCAAAGAGGATCTTGATTCAGCTACCAACATTGGCTTGCCAGCATCATGGATTCTTGATGATAATGCTTTAAAGCTTCTTAATTCCAATTTCATCTACCAAACCAATTCCAACTATGAATTCATGTACAACGTGCATAAAACAATACGATGTACTTGCAGCAGTCCTAACAACCAGAAAAGTGAAATGATAACTATCAAAATCCAGGTGCACGAGATGATTTTAAATCTGTTTGAGTTACGTAGAGCATTCAGTTTCTTTTAGAAACTTGTACCCGTAATTCAATGGGGGCAGAAAATACCGTCTCTTCATAATCTAGATGGAATTCGGGCTGCTAAATATAGTCCTCTTATTTCGTACTCTTCATCCTAAATGAGAATATCACTGAAATATCGTGCGCTTTCATCTCAAATACATGTCAGAAGCCTGTTTTCTAACAAATGTTAAACCGTAGATTCACCAGCAACTGATGACAATTCGAAAAAATGCCTTGCCAGCCATGAAAGTGTTTTGCAACTCACGGGAATTGTGACAGTCCGTTGTAATATACCACGACGAATATTTCCTACGAGGGGTAAATAATGAGAAGAACTGTACCAAAAAGCCAAAACAATTAAATATTTGATATGAGCTTATTTCAACTAATAATTCGACGTGCAATGTATTAAGTTTCAGAATTCAATTCCTATGGAGAAAGATAAGATTGAAACAAATAATTTTGTCAATTCCTCTGATTTGTAATAATAAAAAAAAAAAGTTCATTTATTTCAAGTAGCAAAAATTTGTCATAACCCTAATATATATATAAAAATATATATAATATATAATAAAATATATAATATATATAATAATAATAATATATATATAATATAATATATAATAATAATATAATATAAATATATATATATATATAATATACATATATATATAATAATATATAATTATATAATATATATATATAATATATAATATATATTATATATATAATATATATATATATATATATATAATATATATATATATATAATATATATATAATATTATATATAAATATAATATAATAAAATATATATATATAATAATATAAAAAACTTTTAAATTAATATATATATATATATATAAAATATATAACAGGTGTCCAGAATATCTGGTCACAACTTTTCATAACCAGAATTATATTTATGGGGGTAAACCAAGGATTAAAACAGATTGTAATCTTTATTATTCAAAATCATTTCACGTAAATGACAATATTTCAAAAATTCAATATGCGCACTATTAGTAATTCTCAAAACATCTCGTCGATATTTCAAATTACTCCAGTATCACAAGCATTCCACATTAATTTGCTGAATAGGCAGTTCAAATCTTCCTATTACATCACCAATCTCTGGAAAATTGTAATTATACTATGATAATTATGAAATATCCCCAAAGAAAT
>JABUQX010106409.1:0-25000 GCA_015478945.1 Trachelipus rathkii | reverse complement strand
CCCCCCCCCCCCCCCCCCCCCCCCCCCCCACCCCCCCCCCCCCCCCCCCCCCCCCCTGTGTCGCATATACCTTCATAACCAATCACTACATGTGCGGACCACATGTGAAGATGAGCGCTCATCATAACGTCCGGCAAAATACAGGTGTACAGCATCCGTAAGCAGTTATGCTTACGTATGATAGCCAAAGATTGGCTTAGATTCTTTGACGAAAATCTGTATCGAAGGCAACTCACTCCTAGTGAGTTCGGGGTAACCCTGCAGGAAACATTTAGTTTTGTACATAGGGTAAAAGAGGTGAAATCGAACGTAGGAGTTCACCCCTTCAACGAGGAAGGATGTAATTACACTAACGGCTCAAGCGCCCCATAATAGAGCGCTCCAACAACCAACGCTCGTTTGCCATTTCATCCCCGGCTTGTACAATATCACTAAGTTTCCAATCGTGTCTCATATTTTCGGTCACATGGTAGCTTCACAGTCCCTCATCTTATTCCATTCAACAACCCCACCCCTCACAACTCGAACCAGCATCTATAACGCTCTCCTGCGCATTGGTCGCAGTAACGGTCAGGCTGGAGACCTTCACCAATCTTTCAGGAGCACGATCACATGCCTATTCCATCCCATAACACCACATGGAAGAGGAAAAAAAAAAAAAACCAAAAAAAAAAACCTTTTTTATTCCTTTCCCCCATTAAAAAGGGGTGCCGGGTCTTGGGCGCCCCCTCCTATCATTCAGCAATCATCTGTCATTAACGTTAATATGTTTATTGGAAGTAATCAAGCGCCCGCGTAATGGACGTATTCAATCATCAGCTACCTCGAGATAACCATCATCGTTTGAGAATCGTTCTTATTTAATTTCGCTCTCCTTCCATTCCTGCATGTGCAATTCACGCCCGTGTACAATTCCATAAAGTTTAACCATTTAATCCCCTCAACGAGAATTCTTCATCTGCTCGGCCAATAGCGCAATAACTTCTCAGCATGAACCACATCCTTAAAATCGTAAAAAAACATAAGGATGCTATGTTTGCCACATTCATCAAGACATCAATTTATAATCCCTAGCGAATATCCTCTGAACTTTTCAAAAAACTACTGCGTAAAAATGTCACAGCCGACACAGTAAGTGTTAACATTCGGCTTGTTGTCATACTCTTAGTGTTTAAAGAAAAAGATTTCATACCATTTTCAAGATTCGTCCTTCTCGTTCTCCTCATGCGTCTACTTCAAAACATTCTCTTCCGCGGGATTTCGGCCTATTAATTCAGGTGCATAGGCTAAGAATTTTTATCAAACCTAAACTAACCAGTTCTAGGTCAACAAAATTTAATACCACCTTCAGAATTTATCTTGAAATAAATTTACAAATCTGAAATCGTTTTTATGGTTCCTCTCTTCACAGGATTGGAAGAGATGATGTCAGCCTCCAGGTCCAAGCAGAGCTATACACAAACGTGTAGCAACTCCCGCCGTTGGCGCTGCCAACGACTATTTTAGCTTCCTGTGACTCAAACTAAAGGATTATAACTACTACAGGGCAGCTCTATGATCTCCTTCAGCATCAAATCAGATAAAATCTCCATCCGCTTGTTCCACACTACCGCACTGATCATTTCGAATCTCTCCCACATCAGTAAAACACACAGCATGCCTCACTAGAAGTATGCCAGGCATTCTGTGACAGTCATCATACCATCTATAACGGTGATAGTATTTCAATGTCAATAAAAGTAACACCATGTTTCTTCTCAATCCTTATCAGGCGAAATCTTATTCTCTTCATAACATTCATAATCTCCGCTTGCACCATACTTTTCTTGCAAACACGCAATGGAATGTCCACAGTCATTGGTCGGATTGCGCCTTCTTGCGGCCAACATTATCTCACTCGCCAAAGCGGTGCACACTTAGTTCTGCAAGACGGCTTATGGAGATTGAAAAACATTCACCAATTGTAGAAGTCCTCTTACAAATCATTGCATGTGGCAAGTTTTCGCGTTAGCGCGTCAGGTTTCCCTTACATTGTTTAGGTTAAAACACTGCGCATCTATTATTGCGTTGGCATTCATTGCCTGTAAAATGCCATAGGTTTATATTTTGTTCCGTTGTGTTGAAGCGTAGCAGAGCATTACAAGAAGGCACTTAATTTGAAGTTCGCAGCAGACTGCCGATTAGCGAGTGTGTGATGGAGCTGAGGGAACGGGGAGTAGAATGGGAGGAACGTGATCAAACCTTATAGAGTCATAAGGGGGAGACTGTCGCGCCAGACAGCGGGGAAAAAACGTACGCGAGAGGAGTACATAGGAGCAAAAACGAATAGACGGCAGGCAAATATGGGGAGCGGCGGCAAAAAGGGGCAGGAAGCAGGCGCCATAGGCAACCCACGGAGCGCAAGGCCGGCCCTTAAGGAGGAGGACCAGCGAAAGCACTGATGGGGCGTGCATAGGGCGACCATGCGGAGGGGGCAGCAGGAGGGAGGCGAGGACCAGTCAGCGAGGCGCGGAGCCGACATCCAGACGCTGACGGGGAGGCAGCATGGGTACGGGAGTGGACATAGGAAGGCGAGTCACGAAAAGGGTACGATGAAGCACTCGAGAGGGCCATAACCGCGTGACGCAAGAACGGGCACCGCGAACAGCAACGGAACCAGGCCTTGAGCACCCACGCAACCCGTAACAAACGCCACGAAAGCACCGAAAGGCAGACGCCAGCAGGCGAGAGGCGAACAAAGAGGCGGGGAGCGCCCTGGCGAAGGGAACCACACCCGCACCCCATACGGC
Organism: Trachelipus rathkii; assembly: GCA_015478945.1. Taxonomy (NCBI): domain Eukaryota; kingdom Metazoa; phylum Arthropoda; class Malacostraca; order Isopoda; family Trachelipodidae; genus Trachelipus; species Trachelipus rathkii. Next base: position 22,211 of record JABUQX010106409.1, on the reverse strand, counting down.
GCTGGGGGACTTCACGCCAAGAAGCAGAACACGGGTAGGACGCCGAAGAATGAGCAGAATAGCCCCGCCCGCGCAACACACCCCCTCCATGGCGCGTAAGTCGAACCCGGAACGGGTGCGAGAGGCCGTGGAAGCCGCGGAAAGCAGGCAGGGGGAACAGAACAAAGCGGCAGAAAGGCCAGGCAGGCGCCCGGGGAGGGGGGGAGGCCGCGGAATCACACCAGCACCAAACAGCGAGACCGAACGCTACTGAGAAGAGGGCGCAGGCCGCACACCCGGAGACGACAATGAGAGAAAAAAGAAGAGAGGAGAGAAAGAAAGGAAAGAACAAAAGAGAGAAGATATAGAACAGAAGAAAACAGAAAAAAAAGGAATGATATTAAAAAAAGAAGAAACGAAGAAAAGAAGAAGCACGAGGAAAAAAAAAAAATAAGAAATGAAAAGCGGACAAAAAGAAGGAGTGTGCGTTGTGGGGGATGAATGAAAAAAGATAAAAAGATCAATACGGAAGGAAGAAGATATAAGAATGAAAATGAGCGATGAAGAGAGCCTGGAGATACATAAATAAGAAAGTGGCGCACACAGAGAAAAAAACACGATGAAACCGGCTACCTGGGTCAGCGCACGGGAAAGGTCTTGTCAGGAAGGGACCAACAAGGAAAGCATCACCCCGGAAGGACGCACGCACGCGCGGCCAGGGAGCCGATAACTGCACGACAAGCAAACGACTACAACACCCGCCAGAACAAGGAAGAACAAAGACGGGGACACAAAGTGGCCAAAGAAGAAGAAGTAAAAAAGAAAATAAGACGAAAAGAAGAAAGGCATAATGGGGAGGAAGAAAATAAAAAAAAAAAAGCAAAAAAAAAATCATATAGTAGTAAAAAAAAAAAAAAAGAAAAAGAATGGGAGTTCTGAAAGTTTTATTATTAAGGCGCAGGGAGGGCAAGAATGAAGAATGTATAAAATAAAAAAAAAATAATGAATGAAAAGAAAATGTGAAAGAAGAAGAATAAAAAAGAAGAAAATAAAAGAAGAAAAGAAGATAGAAAGAGAAAAAAAAAAAACACACCACCACAGGCCACACACACACACACACACCACACACTGCACACACACACACACACACACACACCACACAACACAGCACAGCACACACACACATACAACCCCTTCACGCCCAGCAGGAACAACTGAGAACCAACCAAAGAAAAAGCCCGCCTGACGGACACACAGGGGCAGGCAGCACCACCTGACAACACCACCCGCGCCACGAATCCACCCCCACAAGACACCCGGCTACAGCAACAATCGGCCCACGAGCACGGAGAACCACAACCCCCGAGCCCGCAAAGCCAGCACCAAACCAGAGGCAGCGACCAAACAGGCCTGGGAAGCGAAAGAAAAAAAAGAAAAAAAAAATAGAAGTAAGAAAACGAAAAGAAGAAAACAAAAAAAAAAAAAAAAAAAAAAGAAAAAAAAGAAAAAGAAAAACACAGGGAAAGGCAAAGACAGCCACAGGAAAAACAAACCTACAAATAACAGCAAACGACCAAAAACACAAACACCTCACCATTAAACGGGCGCCATCAGACCAAGCGGCCAACAAACGGGCACAAAAAAGATGCAGTCCCCAGACAAGACTATAATAAGCGCAGAGCGACTCCCACCGAAAGACGAAAGAAAAAGAAAGGAAAAAATGAAAAAAAAATCAAAAAGAAACGAAAAAAAAAATGAAAGAAAAAAAAAAAAGACAACAAAAATAAAACAGAAAAACTCACCAACACCGCAAGCCAACCCGCACAGCCGCAGCTCGGCCGTACAAATCACGAGATTCAACGAGACCGCGTCCACACACACACAGCCAAACAAACCCTTCCGCCCAAACCGCGGGAACAACCACCCGGGCGCAAAAGGATCGAACAGTCAGGGCACATGCCGAAAACCAATAAAAAAATAAAAAAATAAAAAATAAAAAAAAAATATAAAAAAAATATAGAAAAAAAAAAATAAAAAAAAATAAAAAAAACAATAAGAAGAAAAAAAAATAAATAAAAGAAAAATATAAAAAATAAAAACAAAAAGACGAAGAAAGCTACCAGCCCCGTACAGATCACAAGCCCCCACCCCAGCCATCCCCCCAAACGACCCACCACACCCAAAATCTCATACACACGCTAACACCGAATCACCCCACACCTACGACAGAAAGACACACATCGCAACCAGCGCCTAACCCCTGACATTAACCGACTTCCACGACCCCAACCCCCCCTCCTCCTGAAAATCCCGACGTACCAACACAAAAAGAAACGCAGTAACAAAGCACCACAACAACCGAAACCGCACCCACGAATAAAACACACATGTGTGTTAGAAAACCAAGAAATACATCCGAACAATACCAACCATAAAACACAAAAACCACAAACAAAACCGATACAGCCTAAACACAGACAACAAAAAAAAAACAAAAAAAAAAAAAAAAAATAAAAAAAAAAAAAAGCACAACAAACTGAAAACATAAAAAAACCAGAAATATATCAATCGAATAAGAGTCGAATAATAAATTAATAATATACATAATAAACAAACGGATAAATAATAATAAACACATAATAACAAATAATTTTCTATACAGTCTATTCAAAATCAAAAAACAAATGATTAAAAAAATAAACCCGTCTATCTCCAACAGACCATCTCCATTCACGCACAATACACGTCACAGACAAATCGAAAACGACATCCACAACAAACGAATCTCACACTAACGTAAATGTTATTACTATAACAAGCCTCAGGACTATGTCATCGGTATAACAGACTTGGACAAAAACATAATTTCACTCTTATAACACCGCCCACCCCAAAAACTCACAGCACCACACATACGCTGCACCAAACAACGAAACAACTCTCAATGTTATGTAAACAAAACACCCACTTACACCATACTGTCAGATAAACCCAAATATATGCCCCGGCAAGCCACACCAAAAGCTGCCCAATATAGATAAAGAAGGATCATAAAAATATATATTTAATATTAAAAATATAATTATATAATAATAATGCTATAGTAAATAAAAAAAGAAGAGGTGAGTAATAGAATAAGATAAGCCTCCACTAAGCTACCAGGATACCAACGAAAACCATAGACATAACTAAATTGATATATAAAAAAAATCAATCAAAAGTATATACGCCAAGGCGCAAAAAAACGGACGAAACCAATAATTATACGACCACCCGCATAATACCAAAAGCCCAGTGGATCCAAAACACATAACATTTCGAACAACAAAACAGACCACCACCCACACCCGTAATAGATTCCTGCCTAACGAACCACATAAATAAAGAAATAAAGCAAATGCCACCACACACACAACACTATCTATCTATCTATCTACACATCGACACACTATGGAGAAAAAGAGATAATATATATATATATATGAGAGAATATAAGATGATAATGTATATAATTATCCTTTTTATATTTGATTTAAAATAATCATACTGAATATAATAAAACAAAAAAAAACACAGATCCTCCGCTCAGTGGTACAAAGAGCTATACGAACCACAAACAAATGCTAGCTAGAGAACCAAATAGGTACATCACCAAGCCGCAACAGAAGGCGTCGTATTGCCGACAAACAACTCGCACGGAATAGCAAAAGCGAAACCACCGCACATACAGACGCACAGAACGTCAAGACAACAAATTGTAAAGACTCACGGTCTCCCAGGGGCCTTCACGTAAATTGCAGAACCCCCTCCCCAGGCAGACGAACCTGCAGAACCGCATCAACAGAATTTATACATGAGAAGCCAAAAACCATAAAGTATTACTAAATATCACAAGGCCCATCCCAGTGAGAGGGCGGCCACTCCGTTACTATCTTTCTACTTATATGAAAAAAAAAAGCCCAAAAACCCCAAGATCAGTCAGTATTTATTCCTATTCATAAATATTTATGCTGTTTCTTTTATATCCTTCCGCGCAGATTTTTCGAAGTCGTCAAAAGTAAGAATTCCCAAAAAATCTTTCTTTTTACAAGAAACTTTGAGTTTATTTAATTTACTCATCCCTTGGAATTTAACTGATTTTATTAGTCCAATTTGTAATTAATTGTTATACTATTTACAGTCACCCAGAAAAGATAAAGAACGAATAAAAAGTTATATGTAAATAGAAGATAAAAAAAGACAAACAGACAAAAACAAAATAATAAAACAATACAGATAAACGAGAATACATAAAAATATAGTAACAAGTAATAATAAAGAATAAAGTGGTTAAAAGAAAAAAAAATTAGATAAAGAACTAGCAAAAATCTGCTAAAAAGAAAGAGCTAAAACGTACTACAGAACGTAGCAAAAAGAAACGCCTCACATATAAAAGCAACGAAAACACCCACCAACATCCCCCCCCTACCGCCTCTGAACTAACTAAAAGAATATCCCCCTGTAACGAACTCGATAAGACAACCAATAACTTAATAACTAAATAATAAAGTAAAAATAATAAAGAAAAATAATGAATAAACAAGAAATATATAAGATAAAATATATATAATAGTGCTACTAGTAAAATCATATAGGAAAAGATGGTATATATTCTATCGCAAATTCCTTTTATACTAAATTTATAATTAAAAAAAATAGTTTATTTTTTAAAATTAATTAATTTAACCATTCTGAAGCATTACTCTTGCAGCCTTTTAGTATGAATTTTATATTAAATATTTATTAGTGCGTTTTATGAAAGTGATTTCTTTCTTCATGCGCTTACTGAGAATATCTCTCTCACTGTACCACTTACCATAATTCCCGGAAGCACGACGCCTGGCGCGTCACCCTCTCTCGCCCATTCAAATAATGAAATTCTCCAAATACTTGCAACCTCTTCCCGGCTCTTTCTCGTCTCACCAGCCCCTCGCTAAACTTCTACTACGAAAGAAATAGCACACCTATACATCCTATTAATGAGAATATCTCTTTTCATTTACATCCTTGGAATCAAGTCAGTCTAACCCAAACTATAAGCTCCATAACCGTAACTGACCTCCAAATCCACGCAATCGTACACGAGCACCACTATATACTAACGAGCACATAATCTGACACTATCAACACCAACAAGAGAAAAAAACTCCCACATGAGCCCGCAGAGAATCCGATATACAACAAATATACACACAAACAAAGGAGATACACATCTACGCCAATAAACCAGCCTAACAGGAGGGTGTAATCGTGATGCAACACCCAACAGTAAAATACAACAATTACTTGCAATCCCTACAAGAATGAAACAAAACAGCCAAACATAATCAATACACAAACCCATCTGATGAAAGCACTGTAAAACCAACGTAAAAAGCATAACTTAATAAAACCGCAAAAACCATACCCTTCACAGAAACTAAAATAACGCAAGGAAAACCAAACCCGACAAACAAAAACATACACGCGAAAAAGCAGTACAGATACAACCAAAGCTGGCCTCAACAACTCACTAACGCAGAACCACCCCCCGTAACTAACGGCTTACAACTTAGTACCCCCACCAAAGAGCACCCGTTAACATGCCAACGACAGTAAATAAAAACCCAAGAGAAATGAAACCCCAAGCCGATAATACAGAATTCGAAGATAAAAAAAAATAAATCCGAAACCAAATCATAAACCACACCTATCAAAAAGAACCCTTATAAAAGAAACTGGACAGAACATAACCCTATACTTATTAAAATATATAAAAAGAAAGAATATAGTATAATAAAATCCCAGAGCTGACAGTACCTTGCGTTGGTTTGCCTCTGTAGAGAGAGTCCGATCGCAAACACTTCAGCCTATCAATTTAAATGAGAAAACAGAAATCACAGAAGAAGAAAAATAATCTAGAGGCAACACAGAGTCTCTGGAACCGAGCATCTGTCGGACACAAAAAAACTATTCTATAGAGGGAAAAGTGGACACGGGAGAAGAATACCAAGCCTAGTGTGAAGAAACTCACAATTTACACAAGCACAGCAAAGAGACCTCCACTCAATTATTTAAATCGACCTCAACCTAAACTGCCAACGAGCGCGCAAAATCAAACATTAGAACCCGACATACCGATAGAAAAAATGACACCACAAAAAAAAACTCCACTAGCAAACTTAAACACCTTTTACACCACAAGAATGAACCCGTCTGTAATTCGCGCCGTAAAAAATGTTTGTAACTTCTAACAAAAACATTCAACGTTCACCATCTAGAACTAAATAACATTACCAAAATTAACCACTAAGCATTGGTAGCCCATTATAACATGTCTACAAAATTGTAAAACTTTTACTACCAGTGCAAACTAAGTAATATAATATTATTATAAAAGATAATTCTAAAAATAACTATATAATAGTAACAATTTAAAAATACATCCGAAATAATAGATACATCCACCGGAACGACAGAAAAACAACAACAAAACAACGTATAAGAAAATACATAAACCACATACAGTCACCAACCCAACACCTAAAAAGTTACGGAATAAAGCCGGATAAATACAACTAACGAGATAACCAAGCGATAACCTTAACTTAAAAAGGCTAAGTAAGAGCATCAGGAAAGCCAATCAGGTCACAACTGACCGTCAATGCTAAGGGCCCAAAGCACACAGAAATCAAAAAAAAGATGGCAGCCGCCACAACCGAAAAACACACGGTAGACAAACTTAGGCACCTCAACCTGGACTGACAGGAAAGCCTCCAAGAACCGGTGAAGAATCACAAAAGCAGACAACAAATCGAATGCAACAAGGGGTGGGAGGTGAGGCTAAAATAATCACAACGACGCAGTGGCCCGTAATACCAGAAAGTAAATAGAAGCGCTAAAAGCCCCGAGGTAAGCTAAAGAACGCCACTACCGCAACAACCTCACTTTTATCAACCTAATGGCTACACTCAATAATATATGAGAATTACAAAATATGCGCCCAAAAAAGAAAAAATATAACCGCAATAAATAATATATATCTATAAAAAAACAAAGATAAAATAGTTATAAAGTTAAAACAAAACAAGAGACTAATTATTGCACGTGACAGCAAAATGCAACGAAAATTAGAAAACAAACAACACCAACTCACCACAAAACAATGAACGACTATAAGCTATAAATAATAATAAGGCAACCATATCAAATCGAAATAAAAGAATCCTCCAGCGAATCCTAAGCCTACATCCAACCAATAATCCATTACTAATCGAGAATTATCTTCCACCACGAACACCGCGACACCGCAATAATGACCGCGCGATCAAATAATCACAATAACCACAGACTCCCACCTAGTAATAAAAGGCAAGAGACCGGGAGAAACACACGCCATAACAGCCAAAAAAAGGATCCATAGAAGGTCAAATCAAAAACAAATACCCCGTATCAACCAAGTAGAGTCAGACTCTGAATATAAAATATGAAAAAATCTGTTCCCGTTTCTCCCGAATCTGTCGCCGTAATACCAGAAATGATACCGCCCCAAAACGCAAACTGTGGTCTGGTACTGGCAAAACATAGAGGAACGTTATATATACGAGCAGTTTACTATATATGCAATAAAAAGATTCTGTCGCCTAAATACACCGCGCCATGCGTCCCTAGATTAAGATAATTGCTGCTCGACTAACTCTGAATAATATATAAATTGTCGAGTACCTATCATTTAGTATAACGAGTCACTAAATTGATAAAGCCTTGGACAAATATTAACCACTTCCACAGCGTATCACCGGTACACGCGGACCAACACAGTAAAATCGGACATAAACGCGAATAAATGGGAGCTAAAATCAATTGATTAGAGATATGCATAGCGAATATGCTTACCATCATTAAAATCTCAGAAATGAAAACAACAACCGGACAAGCTTTGAAACAAAAGACATAGGCACAAGTCATAAAATAAAGAAAAGACACGAGCAGCCCTCTTAATCGTCTTTATAACAAGAAACTCAAAGAATGCCGACGCAACTGTCACCGGGCAGACACCTCCAACGAATGTAACCTCAAATAAACTCCAAACACCCGTGAGGACAACCTCCTAAAACCCAATCAAAACAGAGAACCCCACTAGTCTGGTAAACCCACGAAACTACTACACAATATCGAAACAACGCTCTTTACAATCACACGAATAAACTAAGCTAAACAGTATAATCACTAACCACTATTAATGGTAAACCATATGCGTTTCCAGACTAAGTCTATTCGACTTGGCCTCTAACTTTCTACACTAGACAGCACCTGGATCCACACGTAACTACATGGATACCGACCACTCACACGTAATCCAACCAGACGAACGGATATAAGTGAAAGCTCAGACACACGGGAGAACCACGTAAGCTAAGAATAGCGACGCACCCGAATGAAGGATAACTCGCAGCACAGCATATTAAAAAAACAAGAAACTGAAGGGACAATCTCAAAATAATAATATCAGCAATAGAAGAAACCGGCATAAAAAAACAAGGCTTCGCCGTGTGATATTGACCACGAAGCACACCTAATGATGCGCCTAAATACATAACTAAAGGCACTAATGGCAAGAAAGCGAAGGGCCAAAACCAAACTAATATCAAGCCAACCCGGGGCACCATAATTAGACACAGCCGAAACGCCACGAACTGCCGAACACCAACGTAAGGCACGTAAAATATAGGCGCCCAAGCTAAAACATATCAAATTAAAGCTATATAAATATAACCGATCACTATAAACAAAGCAGAGCTATAACAACCACATGTGATCATATAAACATCAGACCGACACGTAACATAATCGACCAACCACAAATAGCGTACTATGGCAGTGCACCAACACGTAGGACCTAAGAAAGAACCAAGACACTAGTACTATCGACACCACGCGCGACGGCACCAGGACCGAGCGAGCGTAATTCTCCAGGTAAACCACACCAAAAAAAAAAAAAACCACTCTAGCGAAAGCCCGAACTATGCAACCATAAGTATAATGAGCACAAATTAATAAACAAGCTACACTACTGAACACCGAATACTAACTCAAACGCTAAAAGAATAAATACGCGAGAGACGAAAACATAAAAAAACTGAATCGAAAAAAATTAAGAAAACTAACTCAAGGCTGACAACAAAAAAAGTTAATAATGATAGAAATAAAAGGATATGAATAAACTTTTTAATTGTAATCGCGTACAATAACAGAATATAACAACAAAAACACCAATAATATCATAAATAACAGCATTACCTTATGACACAATAACAACCTTAACCTAACACATATCACGTAACTAAGATAATACACACACATCACCCGCCACAGGGGCACGACAACACTTACAAAATAAATAAAATAGCCCGAAGGAAAAGAGCTACTAAAAAAACACGGCTGTAACCAGCAAACACAACCTCAAACAAGCCAAACCGCATGCCATACGCGAAACCAATCGCCAATACAGCGACACCCAAAAAAGAACTAGTAAAGAAAAAAAAAAACAAAAAATAAAAAGAAATAAAGAAAAAAAAAAGAAAAAAAAGAAAAATAAGAATAAGAAATAAAAAATAAAATAAAAAAAGAAATAGAACCCAGCAACAGAAAGTAAAGAAGCAGCACCCACAAATGAAAAAGATCCAACCCATAAAAAAAAAAGTAAAAAAAGAAAGACAAAAAAAAAAAAAATAAAAAAAAAAAAAAAAAAAAGAGAAAAACCCATGGATAACAGAAGAAATGAAATATCACACGCCAAAAAAAAAACACACACCCCCCCAGAAAGAGGGAAAAAATAACTATTTGCACACGTAACTAACTAACTATCAGACTATAAAATTTAATAAAAAAATAATTGTCTAACTATTAGTTAGCAACCTGACAACCAAACTATATAAAAACTAAGAATTAATAAATTCCCGGAAGATACACAAATCGAAGTATACGGATAAATAAACACAAAACAAATTACATTTAAAATATGGAATTATTCATGCGTAAATAAAATATTTCAAAAACACGCTGATTCAATAAGGACCCCCATGTTCTTGTCGTGAATTCAATTACCCCCACTTTCTTTTCCCCGCAAACTCCACGCAACAACCCTTCCCCGTTCTACAAAAATTTATTAATTTAAATTTTTATGAAGCGTGCTAATATATAATACGGATAGGTAAAAAACTGAAAAGGTTGAGAAATAATAGAATAATAATTATAGATAATACATAATTATAGTAAATAATAATATATAATAATAATAATGGTAATAAGAATAATAAATAATGAACCGAAGAATAATATGGGCGTAAGAGGTGTTTCTGTAAAAATGCGCAGTGGATCGCGAGCATCCGAGAACATTGGCAGGATATAAAAATTTTTTTTTTTTTTTTTTTTTTTGGTTTCAAACCTTTTAAGCATTTTTATGGCTTTAAATAAATTTTATTTGTCGTTCGTATTCCTTTCAGAAATATGAGAAGGAAATTAAAGGAAAGAGCAAGTCAACAAAGTTTTTGAAAATTATTCCGGCGCAGTGGAGGAGAAACTGGGGTTGGGGCGGAAGGAAGGGGAGGGGGGCGGGCAAATTGAAAATGCTGCCGCCCCCGGTCCGTTCACGTGTCGGCAGCACACACCGCGATCATACGAGTAGCATCTATGGTCCTACCAAAGGCCAGTATTGAAGAGCGCAGGAGTTTAAACTCAGGTGGGGACAACATGTCATGATATTCTAAAATAAAAAAGTCTTTAAGAATAGCGAAGAGTAGACCAGTAGAACGCATACATAATCGCTAGCTAACTCTGGACTGTCAAAACAAAACTAGGTACCTTAAACGCGCAAACGGCTAATGCTCTAATCGATTAAATAAGTAGAACGAAGCTAGCAATTACATTAAGAAGACGTGTTACAAGAAGCAACGGATGTACTCCAATTCTAGTAAATGTAATATGAGGCTCTCAGAAGAATAAAAGTAATATGACACGCCCGTAAAAACACGAGATACCACAGGATTGTATTAAATATCAAAAGAAATAAGAATATATAAGATCAAATAAGAAAAAGGAAATATATATATTGCTCAGTGGAATTTATGCAAGTCTCGTACTTTTCGAGATTATTTATTTTACACCATAGTCGAATAAATGTGTTTTTAAAAAATTATTAACAGATATTTCGAACTTTTGATTCATGTCCGTTACCACTGAAATTCATCGTTGGTATCATATAGTAGCAATATGATTAAACAAAAAACAAATAAAATTCAAACTGACGGAAGTCGAAAACAGAATTAGAATAATTACTTTGAACCGTTCAGTTAAAGTTGCTTGTCTTAATTAATTAGTAAATTTCTCCTTTTTAAAACGGTTTAGGTAAGTTGGTATAGGTCTAGGTCAGTTTCTCGTTTTACAAATTACTATATTAAATTCTTTGTTCCTTGGTCTATCCTATGCCTATTTGGTAAGATTTTTTTCTTTAATAAGTATATTAAAGAGTCTATACTCTTTTTGTAGAAGAATTCTCGTTGTCGGGGTGGACGTGAAGGGGGTGAGGCAGCATCAATTCCTCCCCCGTCCCTTCCTTCTCCCCCAACCCCCGTTTACTCCTCCCACTCGCCGGGAATAATTTTCAAAAACTCTTTGACTTCTTTCCTAATTTCCTTCTCCATATTTCTGAAAGGAATACGAACGACAAATAAAATTATATTAGCATTTATATGACCTTTTTTCGTTTTGCCATAAAAAAAAAAAAAAAAAAAAAAAAAATTAATAATAAAGGAATAAAAAAATAATAAATCCACTAAGCATATAAATGTCTGATCGGAAGTGCCTAGACGAGAGACCACCACAAACTCAGCAGCATTTTTGAACCAGACCCCTTAAAAACCACCACCGTACCGAAAAGAAGAGAAATTAAAGTAGAATCAGAAACTATGCTATATCATACCCATATTCAACGACCTGCTAGAACAAAAAATAATGAACCGGACGTGAAAAATGCATGAACTCGACCGAAATTAACACGACACCGCATATAATACCTTCATTTAGACTTAAAATCCACCGAACTTCACAATAAGCTACATAGTTGAAGAAAATTACAAACTAATTAAGACACAGTAAACTGTCATAATGGTATAGAAACAGAGGGCAAATGAATTAATTAATGTACTATATAGCCGGCTTGGATCACGGCAAATCCTTAATTAGATAACACTGCACACCTGGAGAAGTTCACCGAAAACTATGAGCATCCACACCTGCAAAATTATTAATTGAGTTAAAACAACAACACTGCCGATTACTAATAGAAAGATATATAAAAAAACCCCCACGCCCCACAATACAAGTTTGCTAACGAATAGGCATCGAAACGAAGCAGTACCAAACCGACCGCCAGAGCGACCGGAAAGCACACCCAAGGCAGCACGGACCAACAGAGGCAAAAAAACGACTACCGGGCGCGCGCGAAAAAACACCCAAGAACAGGAAGGATAAACAGCAACAAACAAAGGACAAGGACAACAGCTAAAGTGACAAAAAGAGGAGGAACGCTGGCGGGCCGAATGAAACACCGGAATAAGGACCGGTCAGCAACAACACCGAATCTGCGCACCACCCACACGAACGAAAATAGGAGAAAAAAAAGAGATAAGTTAGCAAAAAAGTAGAGCGGGAGGTTTGGGGGGAAAATAAAGATGAAGAATGGAGATGAGAAATGAAGAAATAAATGCATAACGTAACATAAAAATACTACCAAAAAAATGACCAATGCAAACGGGCCACGGGCGCGCGACCCAACAGGCAAAGCACAACACAAGCACTCCCTACGAAGGTAACCCAGTACGACGGCGTGAGGCCAGGTGCCGGACACAGAGTTAGGCCTACCATAACCACCCCCAGTAACCCTAGACAAAGGGCGGAAGACGAATTGTTATAATAAACCTAGACAACTAGCCAACTCGTAAACAAAGCAAGAGATTAAAATCAAAGGAAGGACAACTGATATAAGAGCCAGCACACCAATGACATAATCACCGCGAACGCGCGCCAAAAAGACATCAATAATAGTGTCAAACCACCCAAATATATTTAATACTAAAGGTTAAATAGGTAATGGAGTTATGATCTAACTGAACATGAGTAATAATTCGACTATCTTAGCCTAATGTGGCAAAACAATAAGTAAATATCGCAGTATATCCACAAGTTATTTTAAAAAACAAACTACAAAACCTATAAAAAATGCAAAGGAAAAAAGAAAGAATAACACAACAAACCAAAAATAAATAGAAGTATAATAAAGCACAACACATAACAGGGCTTATAACACGTTCCAATCCCACATCAGATAAACTACCCTAGGCATAATAAAATAAATAAATAAATATAAATATATAAGATATAAAATTAATAGAATATTAATAATATAATTATAATAAAATATAATATAATAAAATATAATATAATATATAATAGATAAAATATATAGATAAAAAATATATAAAATAATATTATAAATAATACGGAGGATAACGTACCTGATAAGATATAACCATAGGAGTAAAGAGATAAGTAAAACCCCACAAGGTCTTGTAAAATAAATATAAGAATAACATAACGACATAACATACAACCTTATATATATATATATTAAATAAGAACCGTAACGATATAAATCAATCTAAAATGTAGAAAAATTAACTAAATAGCTTAACTCATCAATAATAAATCTCAAAATAATAAACAACAGGATAGAAGACAATACAACATACATAATAAATCAAATGACAATATAATAACAAACTTCAAATGAAGCCTATCCACTACCTCTACCCTGAATACACTAACGCAACCCAAAACTAACATGGGCACCGACCTACAGTGCAACTCATAAACCGCACTACGTAATAGCTCAAATATACCCCCGGCACGTAACCATAACGTTGGCTACGATAATCAACATCTCAGACCCAAACACGCAACCAAAAAAAGTCGAGCACAAAAATTCCTTTAAATATAATTAAGCATAATACAACACTCCACCATCTACAAGTCACATTCTGATATGATGACAGCATCATTCCATCCAAATATAATACCATTACAAAGTGCTATACTTATATAAACTCACGATGTTCCAACTTGTAGTCCCACAATCTACCTTACGCACCATATTAGTTTCTTCTCACATCCCAATAAAGAGTTCATCTCGGTTCATAGATAATTTTTAAAGCGTTTTTCTTTAAAGTAAATCTACACGTTACTCCATTATAGCATTATTTCACTTAATGGTTCTAATATGAGAGCTATACATATCATGATAGGATACACACTTAAATCAAAAGCAAAACACAATAAAAATTAAATCAATTCAAATCTTTCAACACCCAGAAGATCTAACTCTGAAGTGCACCAAACAAAGCAAAGTGATCACCAAAAGAAACCTGCCACCAAGCCAACTTAATTTTAGATAAAACTCATTTACGGCAGCAACGATCACACCCAGAGGCAAACGACAAAGAAATATCCATCATACATGAATTTAATACGAACCATTATTAAGGACAAACAGGAGAAGAACTTAGCGCCGCCTGCTAACTATATAAAAGCTTCGAACGGCGAGAGAGAGAAAGGACGTCAATCTATCGTTCACAGCATGGAAAGAGAGCGAACAGCAAATCAGTCACATACAAATTTGGGAGCCATATAGTATACAAGAGGCAGAAGAGAAGTTATCATACGAGCCATTAAAATTAATAAATGACTAAAAGACTATTCCATTATGATATGGTGTTTTACTTACTCTACAAATTATGAACAAAGAGCTTCTTTTTTTACTTTAATATAATAAACAATATTTCTGATAAATATATCACACAACATATATATATACAAATATTATAACTTACAAAAAAGTAACTCTCATAAAAACCCTAACAACAACCAATATTGGGTAAAGGCAAGCTAAACACGTAAACCACGGATACATACAACCGTATAATATATTTAACCGCCCCATGACATAATATATAAATAATATAAATAAAATAATAATAATAAAAGAATATAATATATATAAATAAAGATAATAAATTAAAATATAAAAATATAATAAAATAAATACTAAAATAAAATAATTATATAGATATTATATAAAAAAATATAATATTATAATATATATATAAATTATGGTAAAGATTACTTATTAACAGGAGAAGACTATAGTTAATATAAGGAGATGTTATAAATATAGTTAATGAGAAATGTAATTTCAAAATACAGTGAAAAGTTTTAAATAAAAAATAATTTTTTAAGAAAAATAGTACATTTGAAAGTTGTAAAGTAAATTGAATTTTTTTAGTATGTGCATTTATGTTTCGTAACTTTTTTATGGGAAACTTTAGGTTCTAAACTTACAATTTTATTTGGACTATTTAAAATTGGCAATTAGAGCTGTGCTACGGATAAAAATAAAGACGTCCTCCACACATGAGACTACACGCCACACTTCCCTAAACAAAGAATTTTCTACCGACAATCCGTCCAAACGGTTCCACTCGATAGGTTTTATGGAGGTCATATTTTTAAAATTGAATAAGATAGCTATTCACCGAACCTACCCCACCCCTCCAAAAATTGCAAAACCACGAAACACAAATAATATAAATAATAATAATAATAATAAGATAATATAAATAAATAATAAATAATTATAAATAAATAAATTTGTATAATATAACCCAAAAAAATAATTAGGTTATTGTACTAGTCATTTTCTAAGTATTATATGACAATAATACTAATGAAAATAATAACAAAAGCAAAATTACATAAGATCATTTTAATCATATCAATAATATAAAATATATATTTAACGATAACAAAAACAACAACTCTTCAAACAAACACATACACACAGAAAAACACCTTAAATATAAAATATACAGGCACACCTTCAGATATATGAGATTATTTACGACTCCGTCAAGGCACGAACACCCAACTACACGCTCTCTTTTGACGTCATTCTATATTATCCTTTCTCTGTCAGACAAATTCTATTTGACGAACACTATATGTGAGATACTAATCAATGAATTTAAGTGGTACGGACATGATTCAAAAAGATTATAATAAAAAAAATTTCACACAAATTAAACAATAAATACACGAAGTACCTTCCAAGATAGCAACATCCGCAAGTTAGCACTATTTTGCGACATATTTGATGGGAGATCACTCCAGAGCGAATATCGTCTTCCGAGAAAATTATTCTGCGGTCATAGCCATTCTACAACTCTAGAAACTTTCAAAACCAAAACTATACATATAAAGACTAAGCAAAAGAAACAAAGTTCTGTGCATTGTAATAATAGAATATTACCCTATTGTTAAAGTAGAAATTTTCAAGGAGATTTCAAACCACACCTACTTATTCCCACCCTTGAATAGTAAGGCAACCCACGAAGTAAAAAAAAACGAAATTAAAAAGTGAAGCAATATATGACACGTTCGGTATAACCAACACATAAAATACTAATACAATTCACCAATAAATACTATATCTATCTCACCATGACTACAAAAAATAATACAATCACTATCTAAAACGCTAAACAAAATAAAAATCACCAATCCAACCAATCTAAGTAAAGAACAGACACCCTGAACTAAACCTGCAACAAATACATTAACGGACACAGTACTGCCAGGAATAACAGAAAATTATAAAAATCAATATAAACTAATAATAACAAAATATAAGGCTGCCACCAAAACAAATACAAACCTGACGACATAAGGATAGCCAAACCCGTACGTTCGGCCAGACCGATACACATTACATTCATATGAGAAGTAGCCTACACAAAAACATATTCAGCAAATACGCTATCTTAACGCTTAGGCGTAGGAAAAGCCCGGCGAGTGACCGCCCACAGGACACAACCTGAAGTCAATGGAAAGTAATGACTTCTTCAACCACAATAGAGACGAACCCGAGCAGAACCCTGCTAAAAAATTATGCTACAAACATGACATAAACCGGCAACACGTAACCGAAACAATATCTCTAGCGCACCCAAACCAGAGCGACCATCAAAACACTCAACTCAAGAACATGCAATAAAAAGTTCGTATCTGCTGAAAATCTGAAAAGAATTTTGAAAAAAGCGGCCTCCACATCACCCATGACTCATATGGCCAGCGACAAAACGCAAACGAGGAACTACTCGACACAAAGCAAACAACTACAATACTGCATTAAGTTCGCAACCTCACCTACATGTTTTCTCTTACGACAACCATCCCGCCGGAAGCTGTCAAAAACAACACAACACTTCGCCCCTAACCTACCAACCTGTCCACCGGAGCCCAACAACCGTTCAAACAGTCTTCCAAACATAATGAACATTAGAGGATTCGCTTCCAACAATTCATTCAACCGTCGAAATGAACAGAACCGCCAAACATAGAATGAGCAAGACACTGCGCCGCCCACTGAGCGCAAGAACGAAGCCACCAAAGCCCTTAGGGAGAATGCTCAACAAATTCTCCCTCAATAACACGAACCCCAAACACAAGTATGAACTAGCGAAACTGGGAACAAACAGCCACGTCTGCCGTATTAGACTGTGATCACAGCTGAGCCCGAACAAAAACAGTGGGCCTGCCTCAACCCCACCCCAGTCGACAAAGCAAAATAAAGAACGGACACCTGTACTGTTCATAAGTACATGTAACACCGTAATTCAAACAGAATAAAAAAATCTTACAACAAATGCAACCCTAATACACCATGCGGGCGACACAACAAAGACAGCCGATAGTTGCACGTGAAGGAATTTTTAAGAAACTAAGGGCCGACCGCGTGAGAAACCAAACAACAACGTACACATATGAATGTAATTAAATACACATGTACATGCTGGCCGCGCCTAACCCGCAACCAAGTATGTATAACTAATTACGATAACAAAGACGTATTTCTAAATAAATAAATATCGAAAAAATAACTCAAAGACAAATATCCAACACGACAAAGGTAATTTAATCGATTCGATATACCCTATCCAATAAAATAATATAATAGTAATACACTCAATATAATAAGTACTTAACTATTACGCAGCATTATGGCCATGCCGACAAGCAAAACAAAAAATGCAGCTATCGAACATACTGAGAGTTCCAAAGCAGAGAAAAACTGTCACAAGACAATGTAGCCGCGAGCACTATACAAAAAACCACACATGCTAGCTATGGAACTTATCAAATACCGCTAAATTGTGAGAAACACGAACAATATTCACAACAAATGACAAATGATAATGTATAGACTGAAAATTATCACAAGAATAGAAATTAATATAATACCAACACATCACAGAATCTCAAAATATAGATAAAAAATATTATTATATCAGAAAGATGGTCAATAAATCAAACAACACTAACGATCGTCTGAGAAGTACGAAGCGGGACTCACATCATAAACACGAGCTCACATTTATCATCCTAATTCCGCACAACAAGCATTAGGAGAAGAGACAGTGCCCCGCCCTGACGATAACACACCAAAAGACGCAAAGATACCCAAAATAATAAAAAACAAAGAAGAAAGTTTTGAAGATAGAAATAAAAATACAAAATAATACACAAAATACAAAATAAACTTAAAATAATATACAAAAATTATCACAACAATTATTGCTCAACATATTAATAATTATTATTATTAATTAATTATTATAATTAACAACAATTTATCAATAATAAAAATTTATGAAACTAATTATATTGATTTATTAATATTAATTAATTATTGACTGAAAAAAAAAGAAAAAAATTATTCTATACACTATATTTCAAAACAAAAATTCCCTATATATTTAATAATTATCAATATCCTTAAAGTTATTTACATAAAACTAAAAACAATCAACTTATAGTTACTCAGCATAAAAAAATATAATAATAATAATAAAATATAATAAGATAAATATTAATAAGAAATGAATGAACCTCATTCAAAAGTGAATAATAAAGAAGGTCTGGAATATTATTTCTTTTGTAATTAAATATCTAAAATCTAAATAAAATTAAATTCTGAAAAAACTACTGGCACCTAGGATCAGAGGCTTATATTTAATATAAATAAAATTAATAAAACCCTTCTTTAATTAAATAGAATTGAATAAAATATAAAAAAAAAGAAAAAAGAAACAATAAAAAAAAAATACTAAAAAATAGTAAATAAATCACAAATTAATTAAATAAAATAGAAAAAACTAATAAAAATAAAAATATAATAAAAATTTATCAAAAAATATTAAAAGCTTATGAAAACCGGTAAAACACTATTTAAATTACGAAATTTAATATAGAGAAACTTAACACCAAAATAAACATCCTACAGGATACAAAAACTCACATTTATAAATAAATTAAAAATTGTCTTCTCAAGCACACACACTTTAATCAATTATAATTAAGATGCATTTGTGCTTCGCTTAACACACACACGAAGGTGAGAAATGAGCAAACTTTAACAGTAATAATAGAGACAAAGCAATATATACAATAGCGATTAAAATCGAACCTCGTAATTTACATTACATAGGCTCTTCAACTTTTGTTTACAAAACACAAATCTGAAGCACGATCCTATTCGTGCAATGGCAAGCAAACGTATTGAAAAATTATGAGAACAATAAACACAAGCAAAAACTGAGAGAAAACACTATAAGATGGTTTCTAACACTTATACGAAATAATCGACGAATTAACCACTCATACGAATGGAGCTATTAGTTCGATTTGCCCGAACAACGAAACAAAAAAGACACTCAAAAATGAACACGGAAATTTATCCAATGAGAAGCATCTTTCAAATCAACAATCAACCTGACCGGGTCCGCTGGGAGAAAAAAAAACCAATAAAAAACAGCACTAAGAACAACCCTACCCACCACGCCGCCATTTGTTTTGTTTAAAAATATTTTATGCGTAAAAGTAACGTAGCTAGAAAATTTATCACGGCACAAAGGCAAACGTATGAATCGATAGAAAAATAGACAACCTTATATATGAGAATTAGAAGCGAAAATTCCTGATACGAAAAGTATAGTATATGAACAAAATTTATCTTAACACGATTTTAAGCAAGTAAGTTTAGAGGCAAAACGAAAAACGCACACTAACACAAGTAAAAAAAGACATTTACTTTAACACGTTATTAAATCTAAAACGAACACAAAAAAAATGACAAAAAACACAGGTTTTCAAAAAAACGGAAGTACTATATAATAATATAGAGAGAGAAATTTAATTAGATTAAGATTTATAGTTAAAAAAAGATAAAGAAAGATTAGAAGAATAAATAAATAAAACAAATAGCATTTTATAATTAAACGAATATATTTTTATAGATTACTTAAATATATCTAGAAAGAGTAGATATAAAGAAAAATTCAAGCCATTTTTAAAAAAAAAATAAATATTATTAATACCCCATAGCTTCTCTCAACACAATACGCCCCCCCAAACAACTATTCTCCTTCACACTACCCCTCAATCTACACCCTCAACTATAAAATCACTTCACCCTTAAAATAACCCTACGCATCACTATAATATGTAACGCACAAAACGCCGCCGGCACCTACCCATATACCGTAACAACCATAGAACCAAATACCAATAATAAAGTATAATAAGTAAATAACCAAACCATAATATTAAAACAACCCCTGTAATATAATAAACAAAAAACTTAAGAACGATTTTTAAAGGAAAGTGTTTAAATAATAACTAATGTGCGATAATAGAACCCAATCCCTAACACTAATACAAATTACGCAAACAAAACAAGCTGAAAAAGCATGTCTCATCTCGCATTAATATATTATATAATTATATCCAGCCGGTGTGCTTGTATTCTTTATGAAAGCTAAAGTATTCAAAATCAAAGAAATATAATTGCAATAGAAAATCTTCAATATGTAAATTACCCAGAAAACCACTTCCCATGCACAAAGAAAAACTGAATAACCAGAGCGAATAACATTAAATGAGTTACAAAACAGTGACCCATTTTTAATTAACCTCACACCAAAAAATGTTCTACACAAGCAAAAAAAAGAAAAAAAAGAAATGAATCTAATAAGATATATACGACGAACAGTGAGGAAGACACAGCCGACGCAAACAGCCGCCACCCGCAAACCGTCGAATTCCAACAACCCCCCGAAACAACTGCCCAGACGTGCACGCCACACCCTACACGAATTCCCGACGCGAACACAGCCTAGCGACCGCTCTTAGTCCTACCTGAACGCACGAATGTATGCTTTGCCAACGGAACAGCGCACAAAAAATTTATATCACATTGTAATCTCACCTCAGTACTAACCTTGACCAAAAAATAGATCGTTCGTAATTTTTTTTTTTTTCGTTCCATTTTATAATATAACTAAATTATTAATATCACAATGTCAGTTTCTGTATGAGGCACACGCATTGAGCCACAGGATAAAGCACTAAGGACTTTTTATACTAAATTATCACTACAATAAATTTTAAGATATACTTTGTTTTAATTGTCTCTCTCTATTACATTATTTTCTTAGCCACAAAATGGATCTAATTATTAGTCTTTTTTTAAAAAACATTAGGCACCTCATCTTAATTATTTAACCTAATAATAAAGTTTAGTATGATCATAATAATAAAGAGATCGAAGATATATCTAAAAAACTCGTCATAAATATAAATAAACAGCAGGCAGAGCACCTATAATTACTACCCCTAATACTACGAAATAAATGTACACTAAATACATAAAATTATAACACTCACAATAATATAATCACACCGAAAAATAAGATACTACCCCTCTCAAAATAATAAATCAATCAACCATAACGCCGGACGACAAAACCACCACACAATATAATAAAGTAAAGAAATAATGTAAATGTTGAAAGAAATCGCCAAACGAGTTAATTAAAAATATCATAAATACATATAAAAAATATAAATTAATCCAAACCGCTAAATGAAACCCAGAAAACATAAACTATATAAAATACTATCATAATTACTCCAATTACAAACTAAAAAGCAACCTGATAGCATGCGAAAAAAAAAAACTGATAAATAGATAATAATAATCAAAC
>JABUQX010106408.1:0-10000 GCA_015478945.1 Trachelipus rathkii | reverse complement strand
AAAAATATTAATTTATTGACCCTAAAGCAGTATCTCAAACCACCCACCCCACCCCTCCACCTATCCATGATCTATTGATTTATTGCTTTGTCATATTTTGGTATCATTTTATATAAACATAACAGAAATATTCTTTTTGTTTATAACGTAAAAAATATTAATTTATTGACCCTAAAGCAGTATCTCAAACCACCCACCCCACCCCTCCACCTATCCATGATCTATTGATTTATTGCTTTGTCATATTTTGGTATCATTTTATATAAACATAACAAAAATATTCTTTTAATAAAAATATCATAGTAAAATGGAAATGTTCATTGACCCTAAAGCAGTAAAATCGTAAAGCAGTAACACAAACCACCCACCCTACCCTTCGCATTCATCCATTCACGTCATATTTAAACTTCATTTTTCTGTATAACAACATAAAAATAAGGTCTTTATTTAAATATATCGCAGTAAAATGAAAAACGTTTATTAAAATGTTTTAATGTATCATAACAAGCCTAACATACCTTACGTTTGAATAAATCGCTAACATCAACAAAGTTTCCAGCCTATAACAGTAAATAAGATTACATTACCAAACAAAACTTAAACTAACTCTAATTTCAATCATATCAATAACAAATCGAAGTTAATTTAACATTAACATAGTAATATTTAACAAAACATAACGAAGCCTAACTACCATACTGAACTACAAGTAAATGCTAACATAACAAACATTTTATTGATCAGCAGCTAACTAACAAACGTGTAAACATGGTTTCATTTTAGCATATATTTACAAAGAGACTTTAAAATTTTTAACCTGTCATTATCAGGAATAATTAACAACATAAACAAAGTTTTAACTTATCAACAAAGCCAACATAACATTACCTGAACTAAGAACATAATGTATCATAACAAACCTAACATACTTTACGTATGAATAAGTTGCTAACAATAACAAAGTTCCCTTCAAATCAACGGTAAATAAGCTAACATTACCCAACATAAACTTAACCTAACTACTTTTTTATCATATCTATAATATATCAATGTTAATTTTACATTAACATAGTATATATTTAATAAAACACAACACAAAATTTATCATAACCTAACCTACCTAACATACTGAACAACGAATAAATGCACACACACATATTAATTATAGAGATATTTTACTCATTTTCTGATAACTATTTTTCTTAATACATTGTATAAGTAAATCTAATGCATCATTTCAGTTTACATGACTATTATTTTTATAACGTTACGCATCTGTGTCTCGTTTTCTAAAGCGTAGTTGTAAAACATTTATATTTTAATATTTTTATTTTGATGGCTAAGACATTTATACTTTTCACAATTTTAATATTAACATTTTGTTTTCCTTAATATTTTGTTTTAGGTTTTTATTATTCTTCTTTGCATTTATATTGTGTTTGAAGTTTTATTTGTTTATTTTATGTTTTGTTTGTTAAGTTTTTATATTTTATGTTTTATTTTACATTTATATTTTGTCTAAAGTTTTTTATTTATTTATTTTAGGTTTTATTTTGTTTAAAGTTTATTTATTTATTTTTGTTTTATTTTGCTTGATAGGTTTTTATTATTTTATAAGTTTTATTTTTACATTTATATTTTGTTTAATGTTTTTATTATTTTAAAATATTATTCCACATTTATAGTTTTATTTTATTTATTTTAAATTTTAATTTTAAAACTTTTTATTTAAAATTTTTTTATTTAAGTTTTCATTTTAAATTTTTTGTTTTTACTAATTTTTTAAATTTTTTTTATTTAAAATATATACTTTATTGACCCTAAAGCAGTAAAGCAGTAGCGGGTTATATTTGAGCATGTATAACACAGTATAGAAAATCAGTTTCTTTGTATAACATAGCATTAAAAATAAGTTCTTTGTATGATCATAACATAAAATATATTAAAAACATTTTATGTTTTTACTAAATTTTTATTCTTTTACATAAAAATAAGTTCTTTGTATAAACATTACATAAAAATAAGTTCTTTGTATGAAAATAACAAATTTATTTAAAACATTTTAGGTTTTTACTAAATCCTTTATTATTTTTATTTTTATAACATTAACATAGTAATATTTAACAAGACCTAACAAAAATATATCATAACCTAACCTATCTATCATACTGATCAACGAATAAATGCTAACATAGCAAAGTTTTAACATCAATAAAGCTAACATAATATTACCTGAACTAAGAACATAGAGTATCATAACATACCTGACATACCTTACCTACGAATAAACTGCCAACATTAACAAAGTACACTGATTAATATCGGTAAAGTAACTAACATTACATCACAAAGCTTAACCTACCACCCCCTACTTTTTAATCATATCTATGACATATTAACGATAATTTAACATTATCATAGTAATATGTAACAAATGTTAACAAAAATATTTATCATATCATAACCTAACTATCATTTTGATCTATGAATAATGCTGACATGAAGTTTTTTACTTTTCCATCATATCTCTAACAAACTGAACTACGAATAAAAGCTATCACAGCAAAGTTTTTAGCTTATCAACAGATATAAATATAAACAAAGAACATAAACTAACTATCATACAGACCAACGAATAATTGTTAACAAAACAAAGTTTTAACATCTGTAAAGGTAACATAATATCACCTAAACTAAGAACATAACATACCTAACATACCTTGCGTAAGAATAAACTGCTAACATTAACAAAGTTAACAGCTTAACAACAGTAAAGTAGCTAACATTACCAAGCAAAACTCAACCTAAACCTACTTTTCTATCATATCTATATCACATCAATGTTATTTTAACATTGTAATATTTAACAAAAATTTATCATAACCTAACTCATCTATCATACTTATCAACGAATAAATGCTAACATAACAAAGTTTTAGCATCAATAAAGCTAGCATAACATTACCTGCATTAAGAACATAACGTACCATAACTTACCTGACATACCTTACGTACGAATAAACTTCCAACATTAACAAAGTTCTCTGTTTATCAACGGTAAAGTAACTAACATTCAAAGATGCAACCAACCATCCGCTTTTAACATATCAAACTCAATCATTACTATGCAAAACCAAACAAAATATTATTTTTATTATCACATACACAAGCATATTATTATTATTATTATTATTATTATTATTATTATTATTATTATTATTATTATTATTATTATTATTATTATTATTTTAATAATCTATATCATTATTATTATTATTCTTTTTATTTTTAACTTCCAATTCGCTAAATTGAATCTATACTGATTTTCATAAAATTTTTTATAACTAGTCTAGAAAATAATTTTGCAAGAAAGTAAGAGGCATATTATATTTATTAGTTTCTGACCGGTTTCGTCCTGTAAACCTCGGACATCTTCAGAGTTTCGATTCTAACAATTGATTGAATTATTTAACACAAGATTGTTTAAAAAATTTAAATTACAATTAGATTTTAAATAATGTTCACTATTATATTTAATTTAAGTGACAGTACGTTGAACTTTATGTTCAATATTTGGTTTTAGATGTTTTATGTAATAAGCCTCAGCAATTTTCAGTTTTTGGGCTTCATATGGGAGTGTAAAATTTTGAATGACTGTGAAATATCAAGGTACAGTTGTTTGTTATGTTCAGTAAAATAAATGTTCGTATTTTTAACTGGGTTTAAAGCGGTGCACTAGTATGCCCTATCTGTTAACCTATTAGTCGTGTAACCCAATATTACGTCGACGTACAGTCAGACTCGGACATGCGAATTGGTACATGACATTGGGTGATTAACTGAAAGGGTATCCTTAGTAGAGAAGCAGAAAGAAAGTTTCTTGATTGAGGGTATAGTTTAACTGTGATTTTGTGTACTTGTAGATTTAATGTGGTCGTTAATAAAGCGTAAGCATTTTTCCTCTTTATCAATGTCTTTTGCATTTGAAGTTTTATAAAATTTAATGCTTTAAGAGATATTATTCGTATTGTCCTGTTTGTTGATGGTTTTGTTTGTTATTTTTTTCCGTTAAATTTACAGGGTGGTTATAGTTGATCTGATCAGGTTCTGTTTAATTCTTTGAACCTCAACATCAAATATCCGAGCACAATTTATAAGCCCTATATATATATTGTTTTTACAATTGAATATATATGAAAATCAGAAGAAAATATTTAGGGAATTGGAAGTTAAAAGTAAAACTATTATATATATATATTATTATTATTATATTAATTATTATTATTTATTATTATTATTATTATTATCATTATTATTTTACCTAGATTTCAAAACAGCAATATCTCGTATGGACACTTCTGTTAGACCATAGCTAAAATATTGAACCGGTAAATATGTACTAAAAATAATGAATAAAAATAATAAAGTTAAAATTAATAATAATAATAATAATAATAATAATAATAATAATTATGAATGAAATAAAAAATAAAAATAATAAAAATATTGCTTTATAAACAAAAAATTTGAATTGGCAACCATTGTTTATCTAAGAAACTATACCTTACTCGATAAGAAAATCACATAATGAGGATGAATCCGCAGGTGCGGATACGGTGCTGTGCAGTGCGGATGAGGATGCGGCCGCGAACGGTGAAGAGGCGACAGCAAGCGCGGATGACGATGAAATCGAAGATCCAAAGCTAATTAAGGACCCATTCAAAAGGGATCCATAAATCATGGATCGCCCACTGTGAAAAATGACAGGTCAATTTTCGACTATTCTTTAAATTGGCGAATAATCTGATGTTCAACTACTATATATATATATATATATATATATATATATATATATATATATATATATATTATATAATATATATATATATATATATATATATATATATATATATATACTATATATATTACAGATAAACCACACGCTCACTGGTGAGTCCTTAATCTAGGAGCGGGGTCTACTGAGCATGCTCCCACAATAATTCACTTGCATACAACATACTATAAACCACTCTTTTACACATGACACGCCATCAAATGTAGGGAGCTCTTTCTAGTACAAATAAATATATCCCAATTATATACAAAAAATATAATAGCACTTAAATAACTTCTTTATATTTATAAAATTTGTAACTCGTTAAATGTTTTTACAGTAGCGTTAATAAATTGTTGTACTGTATCGTCTTTAACACTAAACAAATTTGTTTACTTAGACACTAATAAAAAACACATCTCAACAATTCAACAGGTATATTATTTCACCTTCATATTGTTTATCTAAATGATCTGGAGGTGTTCTCTTTTCACTGAATTTATTTGGGTACAGTGTCTTTTTCTATTTCTTTCACTTGAAATAAGAGTATAATCACTTCCAAATCCTTTAATTATTTTAATCAATAAATATTTAAACAAAAGGTATTTTACCTCTGGGTTAGCCAGAGGTCTTGTATCTTCAATAGTGTATGCACTCTCTAAAATTTGTTGGTATAGGATAGGTGATAACTAGCCAAAAGACGAAAATACCAATATGAAAAAAACTGCTATTGGTAACCAGCCAGCACTGCAGAAAATAAAATAAAACACTAAGTGGATTATGTTCCGATAATAATTAAATACTTCCTTAGAAGTAACACAATGGAAAACATACCAGTAGAGTGGATAATTTGTAAATCCTATAGTGAAGTCAATGACTTCAATGTTTGATCTTTATCATTTGATTTATTTGATGAATCTAGTTATAACATTATGTAACAACTTATTTTTATTTAACCCCTTAGAACTGAAAAACAATGTTAAAAATAAAGATATTACACTCCTCCCCACCATATGGGAAGATATAGATAGAGGTATATATATATAGAGATAGAGAGTTATATATATATATATATATATATGGTATATATATATATATATATATACATATATATATATATATATATATATATAAATATATTATATATATTATATATATATATATATATATATATATATATATATATATATATATATATTTACTAGTTTAGCTCTCTGGGAATTGTTGAACTACAAGTACAAGTACTCTAGAATTGTTCAAGTAATAAGTATGCTAGAATTTGTTCAAGTACAAGTATATGATAAGTATGCTAGAATTTGTTCAAGTATAAGTACAAATACTTTATGAAAACTTCATGATATATATATATATATATGGCGATATGCAGTTATATATATATATATATATATATATATATATATAGAGATAGAGAGATAGATATATATATATATATATATATATATATACATATATATATATATGCAATATATATATATATATATATATATATATATATAGCGTCAGGCAGGCTGGGTGACTTGGACCACTTTAGGTATAACTTCTTCTCCCGCATACTCAATGGTATTTTTTTTAAATTTTTTTCTGAAATTCAAGGATATATATATATAAGCACACAAAAACAATGTAATTCTAATAATAAAGTTTTATTAAAGTTTTAATAAAGCTCATTCAGTCTGACCTTGGAGGGGTGAATCGACCACCATTGATGTGTGAACACCATCAGCTAAATTCCTTTACGTATAGATTCACACTTTATATTTTTAATTTTTACTTAATATACTAATTGTTAAAATATCATATTAAATTGTAATAATTTAAGTAAAAATATTAATAATGATATATAAATAAGAATAAAATAAGGTGGTCCGATTCACCCTCTCCTCTCAAAACTTTTGAATAATTTTTCAATTTTATTTTTTCATTGTGTAGTAGCATTCTTTTATTTAATTTTTACTTTAATATAAGTAACTATTTATTATATTTAAATTAATTATACATAATAAAATTGTCAATGAATAGCATAGATATAAAATATTTAAACATCGGTGGTCCGGTCTTAATTTTTCACATCAATTTTTTACGGTAGGGTGAATCGACCAAGTTAGCCCGTGATTTGCCAATTAATACTATTGGAACAAAATTTACTTTGCCAGTTCAAAGCTAATACACTCAACTGAAAAAATAATTAAAAACCATCCACAATTTTTCATTTTATAACAAAGGAAAACACATTTTCAAAAGAAATTCTATTGAAGGGCATTTTGTACCTCTAATTTATTATATTTTTAAAATATGAATTGTCTAGATTTAAAGATGATCTAAATAAAACTTGGGGTACTATCAGTGTGGATATTAAATGAGCGAAAAAAAAAAAAATTTTATTATTTTTTATTTTTATTTAGATGGAACTAACACTTTCAAAGAGGCGGTCCCGGTCACTCTAATGGCTATATAGAGAGGAGAGAGAGATATATATATATATATATATATATATATATATATATATATATATATATATATATATATATATATATATATATATATATAATTAAAATAGGGGGAAATGGTCACTTTTTTAATATTTAGAAAGATTTTTAAATAAAAACATTTTTCAATTATAATCTTTTTTAAGTAAATAGAATATATTTTAACCATATATAAAAATTTAAGTAAATTAACTACAGTCAAAATTTCCTTGAATTTTAAATTGAAAAAATTTCTAAGACCTGGTGAATCTCGTAGAATAAGATATTTACTATATTTTATAATTGAACCTTTAAGCATATTTTTAAACATTTTCTATGTAAAAAATAAAATATTAAGCTTATTTTTAAAGTTATTAGGTTTTTTCAATTTCAGGGTAAAACCTGTTGGGCGTTGGGGAAAACTGGTCAATATAAACTTTTAGTTTTTAATAATATTTTATTGTAGTTTTTATGTGTGGTAGACTATAAGACATTTGTTTAATGTTTTCTATACCTATCTTTCTTCTATCTAGTGTAAGGAAAAAAGTGCAAATCACTGTATCATTTATGAAATGTGCTTACATTACTGGTAATATAAAGTGCCTTTTTTGTTATTAAGTGTAAATATTATTGTTATTATTATTAAAAATTATTAAAATTGATTGTCATAATTTAAATTATATTGTAAATTTTTTTTGGTCAAGTTCACGTGAAATGTGCTTACATACTCATAATATAGAGTGCCTATTTTGTTAAAAAGTGCAAATATTATTGTTATTATTATTAAAATTTATTGAAATTGATTGTCATAATTTAAATTATAATATTTGAAATTTTTTTTTGTCAAAAAGTTCACATGAAATGTGCGTACATAGGCCTACTCGTAATATAAAGTTCCTATTTTGTTAAAAATTGCAACTATTATTATTATTATTATTATTATTATTATTATTATTATTATTATTATTATCATTATCATTATTATTATTATTATTATTATTATTATTATTGAAAATTATTAAAATTGATTGTCATAATTCAAATTATAATATAATTTTTTTTCATAAAAAATTTCACGTGAAATGTGCATACATAGGCCTACTCGTAATATAAAGTGCCTATTTTGTTAAAAAGTGGAAATATTATTATTATTATTATTAGAAATTATTAAAATTTATTGTCATAATTTTTTTTTTTCTAAGAGCATAAAAATTTAAAAATTTATCAAAATTTTGTAAAAAATCAATGTTTGCAAAATGTTAATAAAATATAACTTAGACTTGTGTTTTTCTATCCAAATTAATTCTATAACATTATTAAACTCTATTTAACATTTAAATTATAATTATAATTAGTTTGGACAAGCACAAACCAAATAATATTTAATGACTGGTTTTCCCCTATGCCACTGACTGGTTTTCCCCGAAATTAATTTTTTGAAAATGGAATTTTTCAAAAAAAAATTAAAAAAAATTTATTTCAACATTTTTCTTATTTTCATTATTCTACAACATTAAGGAAACTCCAAATGTGAGAAAAAACTATTAAATATAGATGTAACTTCAAATTTCGATTTTTCATGATTCATTTAAAAAAAAAAATGCAGATTTTTGACCAGTTTTCCCCCATTTTATGGTATATATATATATATATATATATATATATATATATATATATATATATATATATATATATATATATATATATATATATATATATATATATATATATATTATTTATATTCTAGGTCCTTAGGGAGCATGGGGAGTCTTCAATATGCTGACATATCTAAAGTTTTGACAGGGTTTCACACACATCACTGCTCTCCAAGCTCCCTTCCATTGAGTTTCCTCCTTCTCTTTGCTTACTCTTGTCTAGTTTTTTGATCGCTCTATATCAGCACTCGTTGATGGAGCGACCTCTTCCTCCTTTCCTTTTAATTGTGGTGTTCCACATGGTTCTGTTCTATCTCCAACTTTATTCCTTCTTTTCATCAACGATCTCCTCAGCTGTACTTCCAACTCTGTTCATTCTTATGCCAATGACTCAACCCTCCACTCTTCTACTCACATAGCCATAGCCAAGCATTTGTCTTACTGGACAAGTGGTTTTTTCTGGATATCTGCTGATGGTTCTTCCTGCCTATCACTACTTCCTATCACAACAGTTTCTACATTAAGGCTACTCACTACGACTGATGCTACTGGTTCCGTAAGGGAACAACTACTACTGGTACTACATACTACTGGAGAAGAAAGAGAGTAACTATCTCTATTACTATCTCTAGGTACTGTGTCAGGAAGAAGGGTCCTAGCACTACTGTTAATGACTACTGAGTCTACTGCTACTGGATAGGTGCTAGCACTACTTCTATCACTACTTACTATCATATCTACTTTGGCATCTGCATGATCGTTCATGAGCTGTAAACCATTCTCCACTGGAGGGCTCATTTTCGTGGAGACTTGCAGTTTAAAGCTCCAGCTTGCTCTGTTTCTGAAGACAAAGGACCGTGGCGAATCCACAAAGCAACCTCGCAGCTGCCGCGGATAGCGAGGCGGAGGGGTTCTAAGCCTCCCGTCAATTCATGTTATTGAAGCGGCACGAAAAACGCGAAAGGTTTCACGATAAATGCGAAACGGTTAAACAACCCAAATTCCGAAACGGAACGAAGCGCCTG
>JABUQX010106407.1:5000-34684 GCA_015478945.1 Trachelipus rathkii | reverse complement strand
TCAAAAATTCTATAGCAGTCAAGACCAAATCATAAGAAGCTCCATGAGCATCAAGAAGATGCGCTAAACAATTAAAACCCTAGTAGCCAGTCAAAACTGCCTATAGCAACAGAAGGCCCTATAACACAGAACCTAATAGCATAGTAAGCTGCCTAATAGCATAAGAACTTCTAGCAGCATCAGAACCTAGGTAGCATCAAAAGCTCCTATTAGCAGTCAAGAACGCTGTACGTAAGACAGACTAATAGCACAAGGAACCAATACATAGAAGCTGCCTAGAGCATCAAGACTGCCTAGTAGGCATAAACTGCCTATAGCAGCCAAGAAGCTCCTAGTACAAACCTGATAAACAATAAAAACTGCTAGTTAGCATCAAAAGGCTCTATAGCATTCAAAACTGGTCCTAGTAGGCATCAAAGCGCCTACATCAAAAGGCGCCTAAGCAGAAAAGAACTTAGTACATCAGAAGGGCTAGAGCATTAAGAAGCTCCTTAGAGTCATAGAATCTCTTGTAGGCAGTTAAAAGACTCTTAGCAGTCAATAAGCTGCCTAGTACATTAAAGGCTATGGCATCAATGAAGCGCCTATTGCAGTTAAAAGACCTAGGTATGCAGCAAAAGGCTGCGCAGACATCAAGAAGCGAGTAACAGTCAAGAAGCTCCAAAGCACAAAAGCTCTGCCTAGGTAGGCATCAAAAGCTTCTGGATAGCATCAATAAGGCTGCCTATTAGCATCAAGAGGCTGCCCTAGTAGGCAGTCAAGAGTCCTAGTAGGCAGTTAGAAGATCAAGCAATCAAAATGCTCCTAGTACAGTTAAGAAGGGCTCTAGTAGGCAGTCAAAGCTTCTAGGTAATCATTTAGAAGACTGCCTTAGAGCATCAAAAAGGTCTAGTAGGCATTTAAGAATCTTATAGTAGGGCATTAAGAAGACTCTATGCACAGTCAAAGAGGCTGCCTAAGCATTCAAGAAGCTGGCCTGGTACAGTAAGACAGCTGCCAATAAGGCAGTAAGAAGACGCCAGGTGGCAGTAGAAGGCTCCTAGTACAGTAAAAGCCTGCCTATTAGTCACTAATAACTGCCTAGTAGCAGTAAAAAGTTGCTAAGGTAGACAAGAACTCCCAGTAGCAATAGAGAAGACTCCAAGCATCTATAAATGCCTAGGTAGCAGTTAAGAAAGCATTGTACATCAAAAGCTCCTAGTAGAGGTAAGAAACGACGCTAGGTAGCACAGAAGCTGCCTACGTAGCATCAAGAAACTCCATTAAAGCAGTTAAGATCACTCAAGTAGGCATCAAGAAGCGTCCTAGGTATAGCATCCAAAAGCTGCCTAGTGATGGCATCAGAAGGCGCCTAGTAGGCATTAAGAAGACTGCCTATAGCCAGTTCAAAAGCTTCCTAGGTATACAGTTAAAGAAGCTCCTAAGTAGCATTAAGAAGACGACATAGCATCAAAATGTGCCTGATCTGGGCATTTAAGAAGCTCCTACGGTATGGCGTCAAATAAGGCTGCCGGAGTAGCAGTAAAAGACTCTATGTAGGCACGAAGAACTGCCAGAGCAGTTAAGAAGAGTGATTATAGTATCAATAAGTGCCTAGAAGCAGTTAAGAAGGCTCCTAGTGGCAGTTAAAACGCCACTTACAGTCAAAAGTGCCTAGATCAGTTAAGAAGCTGCCTAGTAGCATCAAGAAGCGCCAGTCAGCACGTTCAAAAGCTCTAGGATCTCATGATACTGCCGGGTCGGTCTAAGTTCGAGAAGCGTCAAGAAGGCTGCCAAGTAGCTTGTCGAAGACTGCCGGGTACAGGCATTTACTGCCGATAATGAAGAGCGCCTATAGCATCAAAAGGCGCTAAGCAGTTAAGGAAGACCCTAGTAGCAGTCAAGAACTGCCAGAGCATTTAAGAAGCTATTTGAGCAGTCAAGAATGCTCCATATAGGCAGGTAAGGAAGACTCAGTAGCAGTCAACATGTGCCTATTAGGCATTTAAGAAGGTCATTCGTAGGCAGAAAGAACCTAGGAGTCAGTAAAAGATGCTAGGTAGCAATCAAAGAAGGATGCTAGGATGCAGCCTAAAATTCTAATTGTAGGCATAAGAAGGGCTGATTATAGCATCAAAGCTCCTAGGTATGCATTCATACGATAAAGCTGCCTAATAGCAGTTAAGAAGGCTAATTATGTAGGAAATTTGCTGATTTTATAGCGTCAAAATTTAGGTTCCCAAAGGCTGCCAGGTAGCATCAAAAGCCGCCTAGGTAGGCAGTCAAAGTGGCTAGGTATTCAGTCAAGAAAGCTGCTAGCACATCATAAGGGACTGCCTAGAGCAGTCAAGAAGGCTCTAGGCAGCATCAAGAAGCTGCCAAGTAGCAATTAAGAAGGCGCCTAGAGAAGGCATCAAGAGCTCCCGGGAGGCTCAAGAAGGCTGCTAGAGCAGTTATAGCCGAGTACGCGGTTCGAGAAGCTGCCTAGTAGCATAAGAAAGTGCCTAGATAGGCAGTCAGAAGCTGCCATTAGCATCAATGAAGGTGCTTAACAGTCAAAGAAGCGCCTAAGTAGCAGTAATGAAGAACTGCCTAGTAGCACGTCAAGAAGGCCTCAGTACAATGAAGAAGGCTCCCAGGTATGCAGTCAAGAGAATCTTCCATGGTGGCAATTAATGCTGCCTAGGTAGCAGTCAAAAATGCTGCCTAGGTAATTAAGAAGGTCCTAGGATCAGGTCAAGAATGCGGCCTAGGTATGTCAGTAAAGAAGAGCCTAGAGAGTCAGAAGGGGCCAATCAGTAGAAGTAAGAAGCTAATGTAGGCATCAAAAGTACGCCAATGGTAGTTAAGAGAGACTGCCTAGTAGGCAGTCATAGAGCCCTAGTAGTCAGTCAAGAAGCTCTAGGAAGCAGTCAATAAAGGCTACAGTAGCAGTCAAGAAGGCTGCCAGGTAGGCAGTCAAAAGGTGCCTAGGCAGGAAGTCAAGAAGGGTGCCTAAAAGCGTAAGAATAATGCCAGTAGCAGTTAAGAAACGCTTCTATTAGCAGTCAAGGAACTTGCCTAGGAGCATTAAGAAGCTGCCTAATGTATGCATCAAGAAGCGCAGGTAGAGTTAAGAAACTTCAAACAGTTAATAACTGCCCTTAAGCAGCAAAGAAGGCTGCCTATGTAGCAGTTAAAGGCTGATTTGTAGGCAGTAAAAAATGGGCCTAGGCACCAGCAAGAGTGCCTAAGCTAGGAGTCAAGAGCTGCCTATAGCAAAAAGAAGGCCCAAGGTAGTGCATAGAAACTTGCCTATTGAGCAGTCAAGAAGGCTGCCTGTACAGTAAGAAGCTCCTACGTAGGCATCAAGAAGCCCTATAGGCATAAGCATGCTAGTAGGCAGTCAATCATAAGCTGCCTTTAGCTAGCAGTTAAAAAGCATCAGGTATCATCAAAAGACGCCATAGAGCAAGTAAGAAACCGCAGTAGCATCAAGAAGGTAGCCTAGGTACAGTTAAGAAGCTGATTAGCATTCATGAAAGCTGCTAATATTCACTTAAGAAACGCCTATATGCTAGTCAGAAGGTCCTATGTACCTCAAAGGCGCCTAGTAGCATTAAAGTCCCTAGTAGGCATCAAAAGCGCCTGTAGGCAGTTAAAAGCCTGCCTAGCTAGCAGTCAAAGAGATGCCATAGGTATCAGACAAAGCTGCCTAGTTGCAGAAGAGGCCAGTAGCAAATTAAGAAACTGCCTAGGTAGGGACAAAGAAGGCTGCCTAGTAACCAGTAAGAAGGTATTGTAGGAGCAAGAAGGCTCCTATAGGCATTAAGATGATCTGCCTTAGTATGCAGTAAGAAGCTGCCTAGGTACATCAAAGAGCTGCTACGGTAGCATGAAAAAGGCTGCTAGTAGCATCAAGGCAAGTCGCCAGACAATTAAACTCCTAGTAGGCAGTCAAGGAAGCGCCTAGTAGGCATTAAAGCTATTTTAGGCACTCAAGAAGGCCTAGTAGGCACCTTAAGAAACCCTAGATAGCAGTCAAGAAAGGTCCTAGTACAGTCAAGAAGCATAACAGTACGAAGGCGCCAATATCATCAAGAACGCTTAGGTACGCAGTCAAAGAAGGCTGCCTAAGTGCAGATCAAGTAGGCAGGCAATGAAGAAGGCTGCCTAGTTAGGCGCATAAGGCTGCCAGATAGACAGTAAGAGCTGCCTATAGGATTAAGAAACTGCTATAGGCAGTCAAAATCTGCCTAGAGGATATAGATAGCTGCCTATAGCAGTTCAAGGAACGGCTGTAGGCATAGAAGTACGCCTATAGCAGGGTCAAAAAGTGCCTAGAGGCATAAAAGCTGCCCTAGGTACAGTCAAAGGCGCAAAAGAGCAGCAAAAGTCTGCCTAGCGACGCAGTCAGAAGCTCCTATATGCAATCAAGAAGCTGCCTATAGGCAGTTAAGAAGACTCCTACGTAGCAGTCGAAGAAGGCCTAGTCAGCAAGACTCCTATAGCAGTCAAGAACTCCTATAGCAGTTAAGAAGACTGCTAGTAGGCAGTCAAGAGTGCCACGTAGGCAGTAAGAAACGCTCTAGTAGCATCTAGAAATCCTTGTAGGCCAGTTATAAGACTCCTAGGTAGCGCATCAGGAAGCTCTAGAGGCAGTTAAGAAGGTGACACGGAAAAAGTGTCACTTTTTCAGTTAGAAATGCCTTAGGCCATCTCAGAAGCTGCCTATGTAGGCAGCAAGGAAGGCTCCTATGAACGCAAGAAGCTGCAATGTAAAGTCCAAGAAGGTCCTATAGCATCAAAGATGCTGCCTGATAGCAGTCAAGAAGCTGCCAGATACTTCAAGAAGTCTGCCTAGTAGCGTCAAAAGCTCCTAGAGCAAAGAAGACGTCATATGCAATCAAATCGCCAATACGGCAGTAAGAAGAGCCTAGTAGCATCAAGAAGCGTCTAGATACAGTCAAGAAGGCTGTCTAGTACAGTAAAAGACTCCTAGTAGCATCAAGTAAGGCATGCCTACGCGTAGGCAGTCAAGAAGCTGCCTAGGTAGTGCAGTAAAGAAGCTGCCTGGTAGCAGTAAAGAATGTCCAGAGGGAGAGATAAGAAGACGCTAGTTAGAGTCAAGAAGGCCCTAGGTAGCATTAAGAAGCTGCCTTAGGTGGCACGTCAAGAAGGCTGCTAGTAGCATAAGAAGCTGCTAGGAGCAGCAAGAAGCTGCTGCCAGGTAGGCATTAAAAGGTCCTAGGTAGCCAGTCAAGAAGCTGCCGTAGTAGAAATAGAGAGACGGCCTATAGCACGAAAGAGCTGCCTAGCGTAGCATTAAGAAGTCTGATTTGGTAGCAGTCAAGGACTGCTGGTAGGCAGTTAGAAACTCCTTAGTACATCAAAAGCTCCTAGGTAGGCAGTCAAGAAGCTGGTCCTATAAAGCAAGTAACAAAGCTGCCAAGTAGCAGTCTCAAGAGCTTGCCTAGGTAGGCAGTCTAGGAAGGCTGCCTATAGGCAGTCAAGAAGGCTGTGCCTAGGTAGCAGTTAAGAAGACTGCCTATAGCGTCAAGAAGGGCGCTCAAGCAGTAAAAGAGAGGCTGCTAGTAGGCATTAAACACTCCTAACAGTCAAAAGGTCTGCCAGGTAGCATTAATAAATCTCTATGTAGCATCAAAAGCTCCTAGTATCATAATGAAGACTGCTACGGTACGCAGTCAAGAAGCTGCCTAGTAGCATATAAAAGTGCTGATCTAGTAGTAGTCAGAAGTGCCTAGGATCAGCTAAGAAGTGCCGAGCGTAGCGTTAAAAGGCTGCCTAGGTAGCATCAAAAGCTCCTAAGCAGTTAGAGGCTGCCTAGTAGCACAAGAAATGCTGCCTAGTAGGCATTCAAAAGCTGCCTATCATGCAGTCAAAAAGGCTCCTAGGTAGCACAAGAGGCTGCCAGCAGGCAGCAAAAAGCTGCCAAGTAGGAATTAAGAAGTCTCCTAGTAGGCATCAAAAGGCGCCTAGGTAGCAGTCAAGAAGCGCGTGCATCAGAGAAGCGCCTAGTTAGCATTCAAGAAGTGCTTCTTATAGCAGTAAGAACATAGCCTATGTAGGCAGTCAAAAAGGCTGCCTTAGGCAGCAAGACGCCTAGGTAGGCAGTCAAGAAGCTACACTAGTGCATTAGAAGCGCCAGGAGGCAGTCGAAGTAAGTGCCTAGAGCAGTAAGAAGCTGCCCGAGGTAGAGCATCAAAATCGCCTTATAGCATTAAGATGGCGCCAGACAGTCAAGAAGGCGCCTATTAGGAATACAGAAGTCAAGTAGGCACAAGAAGCTCCATGACAGTAAGAAGAACTGCTAGTAGCAGTCAGAAGCTGCCAGATAGGATAAGAAGCTGATTTGGTAGCAGTCAATAATCGCAGAGGCATTAAAAGATCCTAGGTACAGTCAAGAAACTGCCTACTAGGCATCAAGAAGGCCGAGAAGCAGTCAGAAGCTACCAGTAGGCATTTCAAGGCGCCTAAGCCAGTAAGAACGCTAGCAGAAGTCAAGAAGCTGCCTAGTATGGCTGTAAAGAAGCTCCTAATACAATTAAAGACTTCTAGGTTAGCATCAAGAATCGCCTAGGATGCAGTAAAAGCTGCCTAGTAGCATCAAGAAGCTGTGCTAGTAGGCATAATAAGTACGCTAAGTAGCATCAAGAAGCTGCCTAGGTACTGCATAAGAGTCATTTATAGGCAGTTAAAAGACTGCTTAGTAGCATTCTAAAAGCGCCTATAGCATCAAGAACGGCTGCCTTAAGCATTAAAGAAGGCTCCAATGTAGCAGTTATAAGAAGCTGCCTGAGTATGCAGTCAAAAGTCTGCCAGTAGCAGTCAGAAGCTGCCTAGAGCAGTTAAGAGTATTGATACATCAAGAGCTGCCTGGAAGCATTTAAGTAAGGTCCAATAGGCAGTCAAGAAGGCGCCTAGGTAGCATCAACCGAAGGCTCCCTATTAGGGCAGTCTAAGATGCCTAGTCAGGCACAAGAAGGTCTGCTATAGATCAAGTTAAAACGTCCTAGTACAGGTCAACAAAAGGCTGCCTAATAGACAGTGAAGAAGGCTCTAGGACAGTTAAGAAGACGCCTAGAGCAGTCAAAATGTCTTCTAGAGCATTAAGAAAGCTGCCATAGATAGGCATCAAGAGGCTGCCTATAGCAGTTTAAGAAGATGCCTAGGTAGCAGCCAAGAAGCGGCCTAGGATAGGCATTAAGAAGCTTTATTAGGTAGCAGTCAAAGTTGCCTGTAATCAGTAAGAAGACATCCTAGTAGCATTAAAACGATTGCTAGTACAGCAGAGGCGCCATGGTAGCCAGTCAAGAAGGCTGCCTAGTACAGCAGAAGCGCCCGGTCAGCAGTCCAAAAAGCGCCTAGGTAGGCATCAAAAGGCTGTGCCTAGTAGGCAGTCAAGAAGCTGCCTAAGTAGTGCAGTCAAAGAAGGCTGCCTAGTAGCATTCAAAAAACTGCCTATGGTACGCACAAGAAGCTCCTATGTAGGCAGCTCGAAGAAGCTCCTAGGCAGATATCTAGAAGCTGCTATAGTACGTTAAGACGCTAGCAGCATCAAAAATCTGCCTTCTGTAGGCAGTTAAGGAAACTGCCTATCTAGGCATTCGGAAAGCTCCTAAGAACAGTTAAGGGAAGCTTGATTTGTAGGCAGTCAAAAGGCTGGCCTAGGTAGCAGGTAAAAGATCTGCTAGTGCAGCAAAAGCGCGAGGTAGCATCAAAAAGGCTGCCAGGTAACATCAAGAAGCTCCAATAGCGTCAAGAAGGTGCCTAGGTAGGCATCAAAAGGCTGACCTTACGGTACAGTCAAGAAGGGCTGCCTATAGCAGTCAAGAGCCTCTATCTAACATCAAGAAGGCCAGATAGGCAGTTAAGAACTGTTAGGTAGCATTTCAAGAAGTCGCCTAGTGTAGCACAAGAAGGCTATTAGTAGGCAGTCAAGCATGCTTGCCTTGGTAGCAGATAAATAATCTGCCAAGTAAGTTTAAGAAGCCTAGACAGTCAAGAAGGGCTGCCTAAGGCATTAAGAAGGCTTCCAGGATACAGTCAAGAACTGCTAGTAACCAGTTAAGAACCTTGGCCTAGGTAGGCAGTCAAAGGCTGCCTATAGCAGTAAAAAGGCTGCCTAGTATCAGTTCAAGAAGGCGCTAGTAGGAATTAGAAGACTCCTAGTACAGTCAAGAAGGCTGCCTAGTAGGCATCAAGAAGCGATTGTAAGACACAAAAAAGGTGCCTAAGGAGGCAGTTAAGAAACGCCTAGTAGCAGTCAGAAGGCGTAGTAGGCATCAAGGAACTGCCATAGAGTAAGCCAGTAAGAAGCCCCAAGAGGCATCAAGAGCCCTATACAGTCTAGAAGTGCCTAGTTAGCAGTCAAGAAGTGCTATACAGATTAAATACTCTCATAGCACAGAAGGCTCCTACTAGACATTAAGAAAGCTGCCTAGGGCATTAAAGACTGCCTAGGTAGCATCAAAAGCTGCCTATTTAGCATTAAAAACTGCCTAACATCAAAAGCTGCCTCAGTAGCATTAAGAAAAGACGCCTAGATCAGTCAAAGCTGCCTATAAGTTAAGAAGTCAAGTAGTACTGCAAAGAAGTTCCTAGTTAGGCAGCTAAGAAAGTGACAGGTACATTAAAAGCTTCCTAGGGAGCAGCAAAAGGCTGCCTAGAGCATTAAAGCTGCCTTAGTAGCATCGAAGAAGGAGCCTAGTTAGCAGTCAAGGGAGCTGCCTAGCAGGCAGTCAAAAAGGCTCGCCATAGAGCATCAAGAATGCTGCCTAGCACGATCAAGAAAGCCCAGGAGGCATTAAGGAAGGCTGCTAGTAGCAGTCAAGAAGGTGCCTAGTAGCACAAAGAAGCTGCCTAGTAGCATCAGAAGGCTGGCCCTAGTAGGGCAGTCAAAGCTCATAGCATAAGAAAGACTGCCTAGATGCAGGCATAGGAAGCTGCCTATGTAGCATCATAGAAGGCGCCTAGTAGGCAGTCAAGAAGCGCCTAGGTAGGCAGTCAAGATGCTATAGCAGTACAAGAAGGCATGCAGTTAAGAGAGCTGCCTAATAGCGCAAGAAATCTCCTTGGAGCACTTAAAGCTGCTAGTATCCAGCAAAAGGCCCTAGGTATAAATAAGAGGCTGCCAGGTAGCATCAAGAAGGCGCCAGACAGTAAGAAAGACTGCCTACGTAGCCAGTCAAGGGCTGCAAGTAGGATTAAGAGTATTGTTGTAGCAGCAAGAAGTCCTGCCTATCTAGGCAGAAGAGACTGCCTAGTTAGCAGTCAAAAGACGCCTAGGAGGCAGTCAATAAGCTCCTATAACTATCAAGAAAGCTACCAATTAGGCAGCAAGGAAGCCTCAGACAGTCAAAAGGCGCCTAGGCAGGAATCAAAAGCTGCCTAGTAGCTGTTAAGACTGCCTAGGTAGTCAGTTTAAGAAAATCTAGTAGGCATCAAGATGCGCCTAGTAGAGTTAAAGCTGCCTAGATGCATCAAAAGGCGTCAGTTGCAGTTAAGAAAGACCCTAGGTAGCATCAAGAAGCTCCAGTATCATTAAGAATGCTGATTTATAGCATTAAAAAAGACTCTAGGTAGCAGGTCTAAGCAAGGCTGCTAGAGCATCAAGAAGGCTTCCTGTATTCAGTAAAGAAGGCTTGCCCACGGATGCATTAGAAAGACTGCCTGTAGCAGCAGAAGGCGCCAGGTAGCAGTCAGAATCTGCCTAGTAGCATTAAAGCTATCGGTAGCCAAGCAAGAAGGCTGCCTAGGTAAAAGCAGTAAGAAAGGCTGAGGATGCAGTCAAAAGGCTGGCCTTAGCAGTCAAGTACAGTGCCTAGGTTAGCATTCAAAGCTCCGATGCATCAAGAAGTGCTAACGTTAAGAGAAACTCCTAGGGTATCAGTCAAAAACTGCCTAGATAGACAATAAAGAGAAGCTGCCTAGTACAGTAAAATGGCCTATATGGCATAAAAGGACCTAGGTAGGCATTAAGAAGTGCTAATAGCAGTCAAAAGCTGCCTAGAGCAAATAAAGATCGCCTACGTAGCATTCAAAAATGCTGCCTAGAATAGGCAGTAAGAAGTCTATAGTGGCATCAAGAAGTTGCCTAGTACAAGTAAATACTCCTATGTACAGTTAAGAAGGGAGCCTAGTAGCCAGTCAAGAGCTTGCTATGAGGCACAAAGGCTGCCTATACTCAGTCAAGAAGTCTCCCTCGGCATGCAGCAAAAATCTCCTTAGTAGGCTATCAAAAGGCTGCTAGTATCAGTAAGAAGGGGTCTGCCTAGTAGCAGTCAAGAAAGGCGCTTCTAGCTAGCAGTCAAGAAGGCCCTATAGGCAGCTAAGAAGGCTGCCTAGTATGCATCAACTGCCTAGCAGGAAGTCAAAGAGGCGGCCTAGTAGGAACGGTATAAGAAGCTTGCCTAGTAGCAGTCAAGAAATCTCCTTCGTAGCAGTAAGAGACGCCTAGTAAGCAGTCGAAAGCGCCTAAGTAAGCGTAAGAAGCTATTTGAGGCAGTCAATGAAGCTGCCTATAGCCAGTTAAAGACTCCTAGTAGCATCAAGAAGGGCCAGGTGCATCAAAAGCGCTAGGTAAGCAGTCAAGCAAGACTGCCAAGGTAGCAGTCAGAATGCTGCCTATTAGCATCAAGAAGTCTACTATCATCAAGATCTCCAGGGAGTTCAGTCAAGAAGGCTGGCTAGTTAGGAGTCAAAAGGACTCGAGGTAATAGAGACTGTCTAGTAGCATCAAAAGGCCAGGTAGCAGTTAAGAAGCTGCTAGTAGGCAGTCCAGAAGCTGCCTATGTAGGCAGTTAAGAAGACTCCTAGTAGGCATCAAAAAGCTGCCTAGTAGGCATTTGAAGAAGGCATAGTAGGCAATAAGATACTGCCTAGGTAGGCAGTCAAAAGGCTGCCTAGGCAGGAAAGGTAGGCAGACAAGAAGACTGCCTAGGTAGCAGTAAAGAAGTCCTAGTA
This sequence comes from Trachelipus rathkii, assembly GCA_015478945.1. Taxonomy (NCBI): domain Eukaryota; kingdom Metazoa; phylum Arthropoda; class Malacostraca; order Isopoda; family Trachelipodidae; genus Trachelipus; species Trachelipus rathkii. The sequence goes on along the minus strand of JABUQX010106407.1, from coordinate 23,740 downwards.
TGCAGTAAGGAAGACGCCTATATAGCAGTGCAAGAAACTGCCTATTAGCATTAAGAATGCCTAGTACCAAGAAGGCTGCAGTAGCAGTAAGAAAATCTGCCTAGGGTAGGCAGTCAAGAAGGCTGCCAAGACAGGCAGTCAAGCAGGCTTACGCAAGTCAGAAGGCGAGCCTAGTAGGCAGTTAAGAAGACTGCCTAGGAGTCGTCATAAGGGCATCCACTGTAGGCATAGAAGGCGATTTGTAGGCAGTCAAGAGGCTGTAAGTATCAGTAAGAAGACTGATAGCACAAGAATCTGCCTAGTAGGCATCAAGAAGGCGCTAGGTAGCGTCAAAAGCTCCCAAGTACCAGTCAAAGTAAGCTGCTATAGCAGAAGAAGCTGCCTAGTTAGCAGTCAAGAAGCCTGCCTAGGTAGCAGTCAAGGCTCCTAGGCAGCAGCAAAAGGCTCCTAGTAGCAGTCATAAGGTGCTAGTAGGCAGAGTCAAAAGCGCTATAGCAGTCCAAGAATCTGCCTAGTAGCAGTAAGATAGGCTGATTTTAGCAGCATACCTCCTAGGTAGCAGTTAAAAAATTCCTAGCAGTCAAGAAGACTGCCTATAGGCTCAAGCAAGCGCCCTAGTAGCAGCAAAAGCTCCTAGGCAGTCAGTCAAGACAAGCGCTATATGCAGTCATATAAGGCTGCTGAGTAGCAGCAAAAGCTGCCTATGTAGGCAGTCAAGAAGGCTGCCTAGGTAGCAGTCAGAAGCTGCTCTATAGCAGTTCAAGAGGCGCCTAGAGCAGCAAGAAGCTGCCTAGCAGATCAACGAAGACTCCAGTACATGTCAAGAGCTGCCTAGTAGCAGTTCAATGAAAGGCTGCCTATAAGCAGTCAAGAAGGCTCCATGTAGCAGTCAGGAAGCTCCTAGCTCTGGCAGTCAATAAGCTGCCAGAGTAGGCAATAAAAGCGGCTAGAGCAGTCAGGAAGGTACCTATGTAGGCATCAAGATAGGCTGCCTAGTAGGCAGTCAAAAAGGCCTTGAGAGGCAGTCAAGAAGGCTGCCTAGATACAAGGCTGCCTGCCTAGGTAGTAAGTTAAGAAGACTGCCTAGATACACAGTCAAGAAGCTGCCGATGCGACAGTAAAAGGCGCCTAGTTACGCACGTCTAGACAGCTGCCTACTAGAATTAAGAAAACTGCCTAGTATCAGTCAAATAAAGCTGCCTAGTAGCAGTTAGAAGGCTGATTTTAGCAGTCTAAGAAGTCTCCTAGGAGCGAGTTAAGAAGAGCCTAGTAGCAGTCAAAAAGCTGCCTATAGAAGCAGCAGCAAAAGGCGCCGAAGTTAACAGCAAGAAAGCGCCAAGGTAGGCAGTCAAGAGCTGTCCTAATAGTTAAGAAGGCTGAATAGTAAGGCAGTCAACAAGCAATCACCATAAGAAGATATAGCGCTAATATGCCAGCAACGAAAGCGCTGATAGAGCATTTAAAGCTATTAGTTTAGCAGCAAAAGCTGCCTAGCTAGCAGTTAAAGACGCCTAGGTCAGATCAAGAAGGCTGCCTAGTAAGGCATTCAAGCAGGCTGAGTAGCAGGTCATGCAGGCTGCCTAGCAGGCAGTCACAGAAGTCCTAGGTAGCAGCTCAAAGGCTGCCTAGCAGCATCAAGGAAGCGCCGAGTAGCAGTCAAGAAGCGATGCTATAGCAGTTAAGAGACTCCAGTAGCAGCAAAAGACGGCCCCAAGTAGCAGTCAAGAAGCTTCATATGGGCAGTAAAGTCTGCCAGTAGGAGTCAAAAGGCTCTCCTAGTCGGCAGCTAAAAAGACATTCCTAGTAGCATCAAGTAGCGCCTTGTTGTCAGTCAAGAATGATTTCGCAGCATCAAGAAGGCTGCCTAGTACAGTTCAAGAAAGACTGCCTAGTAGCACAAGAACTGCTAGGTACAATCAAGAAGCGCCTAGTAAGCATTCAAAAGGCTGTTATAGATCATAAGTCCGATTAGGCATCAAGAGGCCTCATAGCAGCAAAGAGCTGCCTAAGTAGGCAGTTTAAGAAGCTGGCCTAGTAGCAGTCAAGGAAGGCGCGGTAGATGCAGTAAAAGCTGCCTAGGTAGGCTTTCAAAAAGGTTGCGGTAGGCAGTTTAGAAGACTGCCTAGTAGGCAGTCAAGACATGCTGCCTACGAGCAGTTAAGAAGCCTGATATACATTAAGAAGACTGCCTATAGCAGTCAAAAAGTCTGCCAGGTAGCAGCAAGAAGCGCAACGTAGCATAAAGAATGCATTCCTAGTAGTAGATAAGACTGCTGAGGAGTCAAGAAGCGCCTACTAGCATTAGAGGTCCTAGTACAGCAAGAGGCTGCCTATGACAGTAAGAAACTGCTAGGGCATCAAGAAGGCTGCTAGCGTAGGAGTAAGGAAGGCAGCCTAGGAGCAGTCAATAAGCTGCCTAGTATCAGAAGAAGATGCCTAGGTACGACTCAAGAAGGCTGCCTAGTAGGCAGGTTTAAAAATGCCGATAGTAGCATCAAGAAGCTGCCTAGGTTATGCAGTAGAAGCTGCCTTATGTAGCAGTTAAGGAGGCTGCCTAGTTATGCAGTCAAAGCGTCCTAAGTAGAGAGGTTAAAAGACTCCTAGTACGCCAGTCACAGAGGCTGCCCAGGGTAGCACAAAGCTGCCTAGGTACGCATCGAAGATATGGTTGCCTATGTAGCATCCAAACGCCTAGCACAGTCATAAAGGCTGCCAAGTAGGCAATTAACAAGGCTGCCATATGCAGGGCAAGGTAAGCTGAATATTAGCAGTAGAGAAAGCATGCCTAGTAGAACATTCAAGAAGGCTGCCTAGGTAGCATCAAGAGTGTCCTAGTAGGCAGTTAAGAAGCCATATAGCAGTCAAAAGCGCCTAGTTTGCATCAAGCAGGCTGCCTAGAGGCAGCAAAGGCTCGTATGCAGTTAAGAAGAGCCTCCAGAGGTAGCAGTCAAGAATCTGCCTAGTAACAGTTAAAATGCGCCAGAGGCAGTCGTAAGAAGCTGCCTGGATACAGGTAAAAGATCCTATTAGGGGAGTCAAGAACTGCCTAGATAGGGCAGTATATAAAGCATAGTAGCGTCAAATAAGCTGCCTATGGTAAGACAGTAAGAAGCTCCATTATCAGTCAAAGAAGCGCCACGTTAGCAGTAAAGAACGCGCCTAGGTAGCAGTTAAAAGACTTCCGAGGTAGCATCAAGAAGGCGCCTAGCAGGGCATTAAGAATGCTGCCTAGGAGGCAGTTAAACAGGCTGCCTATAGCATACAATAGGCTGCCTAGCATCAGTCAGAATACTGCCAGTAGCAGTCAAGAAGGGCCTAGTTAGGACAGTCAAAGAGGCTTCCTAGTAGCAGTCAAGAGCTCTCTGTACATCAAAAGGCTCAGTAGCAGTCAAGAGCGCCTATAGCCAGAGAAAGCTCGCTAGGTATCGCAGTTAAGGAAACTCCTAGTAGCAGTCATAGAAGGCTGCCTTAGTAGAGCAGTCAAAAGGCGCCTATAGCATCAAAGAAGCGCCCTAAGCATCAAAAGGCTAGCCTAATGTAGGCAGTTCAAGGAACTGCCTAGGCAGCGAAGCAGAAGGCTGCCTAGTCGAGTAAAAGGCGGCCTAGTGCACGTCAAGAAATCGCCTGGTAGGCATGTTAAGAAGACTGCCTACGTAGGCAGTCAGAAGGCTGCCTAAAGTAAGCATTAAAGTATTTGTAGGCAGTAAGAAGCCCTGCCTAAGTATGACAGTAAGAAAGACTCCCTATTAGCACAAGGAAGACTGCCTCATAGGCATCAAGAATGCTGCCTAGGTAAGCAGTAAAGGCTGCCCAAGTATGCAGTCAAGAAGGCTGCTAGTAGGCAGTTCAAGAAGTCGCCATAGGCAGTTCAAGAATGCGCCTAGTATGCATCAAGAAGGCTCCTAGTTAGGCACAAGGAAGGCTCATAGCGTAGGCAGAAGAAGAGGTAGGTGGCAGTCAAGAAGCGCGCAAGTAGCAGTTAAAAGCTCCTAGTAGGCACAAGAACTCACTAAGAGCCATTAAGAAGACTGCCTACGTTAGGCAGTCAAAGGCCCTAGGTACGCAATCAAAGAAGCTCTAGAAACATCAAAAGTTGTAAAGCATCATGAACCTATAGCAGCAGAAGCGCCTAGGCACAGTCAAGAATGGCTTATAGCATTCAAGAAGGCTCCAGTAGGCATTCCAAGAGACTCCTACTGGTAGCAGTAAAGACTTTCTAGTAGCATCAAATCCAATTAGCATTTAGAAGTGCGCCTAGTAGGGATTCAAAGGCCCTAGGTATCAGGTAAAAGACTGCCTTGGAGTCAAGAAGCTGCCTAGGAAGGCAGTTAAAGTCGCTGAAGTAGACAATGATGCCTAGGCAGGTTAGCAGTCAATCAGGCTGCCTATAGCAGTCAGAACTAGGTAGGCATTCAAGAAGCTGCCTAGGTAGGCAGTTAAAAAGGCACCTAAGCAGTTAGAAAGGAGTCTCTAGTAGCAGTACTAAGAACGCTGCTAGGTAGGCAATCCAAGAAGGCTGCCTATAGGCAGACAAGGAAAGGCTCCTAGGTAGGCATCAAGAAGTCTGCTAGTAGGCAGTTCAAGCAAGTCCTAAGGCATCAAGAAGGCTGCTAGGCAGGAAGTCAAGAAACTGGCCTAGGTAGGCATTAGAAGGCGCAATATATCAGGCATCAAAAAACTGCCTCGTAGGCATTAAGAAGATCTGTCCACTTAGCATGAAAGGCTCCTAGATTAAAGCGTAAGAAGTTGATTGGGTAGCAGTCTAAAAGGGGTAAGCCCTAGTAGCATGTAAGCAATATGCCTATTAGTGAGTCAAGAAGCTGCCATGTAGCACAAAAGATGCCTTGCTCTCGCATGAAAAGGCTGCCAATGTAGGTGCAGTCAAGAAGCTGCCTAGGCAGCAAAAGCTGCCTGTAGGCAGTCAAGAAGCTGCCTAGGCAGGCATCAAAATGCCTAGTTAGCAACAGAACTTCTTGCCTAAGTAGCAGTTAATAAACGTCTAGGATCATCAAAAGGCTGCCAAGGGTAGGCAGTAAGAAGGACAGCCTAGTAGGCATCAAGAAGCTGCCTATGTATTCATTAAGCGAATGACTGCTAGTAGCGCAATGAGGCTGCCTATGTAGGCAAATTAAAGGCATAGGAGCAATTAAGAATACTCTATAGCAGCAAAAGCCTTGCCTAGTTGCAGTCAAGAATCCCTAGTAGGCAGTCAGAAAGCTCCTAGGTGGCAAGTAAAGAAGGCCTGCGCTATACATTAAAAGTAACGCTATATAGGTCAAGAATAAGGAAACTGCCTACTAGCCGTTAAAGAAGCTGCCTAGATACAGTCAAGAAGGCTCCATAGCAGTTAAGAAGACTGCCTAGTTAGCAGTCAAGAAGGCTGCCATTGTAGGCAGTCAAAGCCTAGGTAGGCACTCAAGAAGGCTGACTGTATAGCCTGAGAAGACTCCCTAGGTAGCAGTCAAGAGGCTGCCAAGGATAGCAGTAGAGGCTGATTGGTAGCATCACGAAGCTGCCTAGTAGCGGAAAGACTGCCTATATCATCAAGAAAGGCTTCTAGGTACATCAAGAAGGGTGCCAGGTAAGCAGTTCACGAAGCTCACCAAGGTAGCAGTCAAGAAGCTGCCTAGTAGCAGTAAAGAGGCTGCCTAGGTAGGATGTCAAGAAGGCTGCCTATGAGCAGTCAAGAACGCTGCCTAGGTAGGCATCAAGAAGCTGCCTATAGGCAGAAGAAGACTGCCTAGGTGAGCAGTCAAGAAAGCTGCACTAGTGTCAGTCAAATCTGCCTAGTAGCATCAAAGAAGGCTGCCTATGTAGTGCAGTAAGGAAACGCCTAGGTAGAGTCAAGAGCGCCTAGGTAGTTCAGTGTAAAAGGCTGCCTAATTACAGTCAAGAAGGCGCCATAGATGACAGTTAAAAACTGCCTATGGGAGTCAAGAAGCTGCCTACGTAGGCATTAAAAATCTGATTAAGCATCAAGAAGGCTCCTAGTAGCAGTTAAAAGAAACAGCCTATAGCATCAAGAAGCTGCCTAGTAGCAGTAAAAAGCTGCCTAGTAGCATTAAAAACTCCTAGTAGCAGTCAAGAAGGCTGGCCTCATAGCAGTTAAGAAGTCTCCTAGTAGCATTAAGAAGCTGCCTAATGGTAGCACCAAGAAGCTGCCTAGCAGCGTAGTCAGAAGGCTGCTAGGTAGCATGTCAATGAAGCTGCCTGATGTTACCAGTCGAAAGCTTCCTATAGGCCATCAAGAATGCGCCTACTAGGCAGTCAAGAAGGCTCTATGGTAGGCAGTCAAGAAGGCGCTAGTAGGCAGCAAGCAGGCTGCCTAGTACAGCAAAAGGCTTCCTACAGAAGTCAAGAAGGATGCCTAGTAGCAGTCAAGAAGCTGCTATAACAGTTCAAGAAAATCTCCTGTAGCAGTAAGACGCCTAGTAGGCATCGAGAAGCTGCTAAGTAAGCAGTTAAAAGGTTGATTTGTAGCAGTCAAGAGGCTGCACTAGCGTAGGCAGTTAAGAAACGCCAGGTAGCATCAAAATGCTGTCCCTAGGTAGCAGTCAAGTAAGGCGCTTAGTAACCCGGCAGAAGGCTGCCAAGTAGCAGTCAAAAGCTGCCTATAGCAGTCAAGAAGGCTGCCTAGGTAGGCAATCAAGAACGCTGCCTACAAGAAGAGGCCTAGTTAGGCAGTCAAGAAGTGCCAGGAGCATTAAAAGAGTCTAGTAGCAGCTCAATAAGGCTGCCAAGGAGGCATTAAGAAGGCTGCAGTAGGCAGTAAAAGCTCCTAAGTAGGCAGTTAAGGAAGACTGCTAGGTACAGTCAAATGTCCTATAGGCATAGTCAAGAAGTGGCCTAGTAACAGCTAAGAGCGTAAGGTACAAGCATGAACTCTCCTAGAGCAGTCAAGAAGGCTGCCTCAGCAGGCAATTCAAAGGCTCCTAGGTAGGCAGTCAAAGAAGGCTGCTCTATAGCAGTCAAGAAGCTCCAGGATAGATATTAAGAAGACTGTCTAGTAGCATCAAGAAGCTGCCAAGTAGCAGCTTAGGAAGTCTGCCGTAGTATGGCGTCAAAAGGTTCCTATGTAGGCAGTTAGAAGACGCCTTATTAGGCAGTCAAGAAGGCTCCTAGGAAGGAAGTTAGAAAGACTGCCTAGGTAAGTATACTGCCTAGGCGTAGCAGTCAAGAAGGGCTGCCTAGTAGGCATTCAAGAAGGCCCTAGTACAGTCAAAGAAGTGCCTAGTGTAGCAGTAAAGAAAGCTACCTAGTAGCAGTTAAGAAGGAGTGCTATAGACATGTCAAGAAGGTCTCATAGGCAGTCTAAAAGCGCCTAGTAGGTCAGCCAAGAAGCTGCCTGTAGCATCAAAAGGCGCCTAGTATGCAGTCAAGAAGGCGCCTGTAGCAATCAAGAAGGCTGTCCTAGGCATGGAAGTCAGAAGTCGCCTTAGTAGCATTAAAAGCTGCCATAGTTAGCATCAAGAACAGCGCCTGGTAGGCAGTTAAGTAAGACTGCCACTAGGCATCAGAAGGCTGCCTAAGAAGTAGTAATAATGGTGATTGTACTCAGTCAAGAAGCTGCTAGTAGCAGTATAAAAGCACTGCTAGTGAGCAGTCAAGAAGCTGCCTATTACAGTCATAGGAAGCTGCCGGTAACCATCAAGAAGCTCCAAGGTAGCAATCAAGAAGCTTCCTAGTAGCAGCTCAAGAAGGCTCTATTAGGCATCAAGAAGCTCCTATGTAGGCATCAAGAATGCTGCCCTAGTAGCATCCAGAACTGCCTAGTAGGCAGTTAAGAATGCTAGAGGCAGTCAAGAAAGGCTGCAAGCCGAGGTAGCAATCTAAGAACGCCTAGAGCAGGCGAGAAGGCTGCTAGTAGCAGTTAAGAAACGCCTAGGCAGTCAGAAGCCTAGGTAGCAATAAAGGTTGTGAGTCCCCGTGATACGATATCCCCAACAGTATAATAGAAAACTGCCTAGTATCCGGGCATCAAGATAAGGTCGATGTCCCATAGTAGTCGAGAATCAAAAGAGAGGAATAGACTAGCCATAGGTAGAACACGTCAAGTAAGTGACCATCACGCCCTAATGGCTATGAGACAAGAAAAAGCTGACTAGATTTGTAGAGGCAGATTAAAATAATCTCCTATAGTCAAATACAGTCAAGAAGAACTGTGACTAAAATAAGACACCGAGAAAAAGTAGGAAGTCCTAGTAGGCAGTCAGTAAGGCGCCTGGAGCAGTTAAGAAGACTGCCTATAGGCAGTCAGAGGAAGAAGACAATGCTATGTAGAGATGACAAGATAGAATCTCCTCAGTAATTAGCAGCTCAAGAAGGGCGCTTAAGGTAGCAGTTAAGAAGACGCCTAGTACCAGTCGGAGAGAAAATGAAAAATAAGGAAGAATGATCTTACCAAAGTGTTAGCATAAGAAGGCTGACTTTTACATCAAGAAACTGCCTAGTAGGACAGTAAGAATAACGCCTTAAAGTAAAGGCAGTCAAGAAAGACACTAGCCATAGATTAACCAAGCAACGAATGAGGGGCGCCAGAGAGATAGACGAGATAGGAAGGAAACTACCGAATAGCAAGCGCAAGGACAAGAAAAATAATAGCTGTGCCAATATAATGGTAGGCAGATTAAACCCGGGGCGACCTAGTAAACAAGGACAATGAACGAGACAGGCCGAAGAAGGCAGATGAAGAATAAGGAACGCGCGCTTACGGTAGCAGGGTAAGAAGAGTCCCTCAGTAGACCATCAAGAAAATGCCGAGGTGGCAGGCAAAAGAAGGACGGCCTTAGAGAAAGATAGCGAGAAGGCAAGAGGACAATGCCGTAGCAGACAAGCCGAAAGAAGGAGACGGGCCGAGAGACGCAATAGGGATCCGTAGTAAGCAAAAGCAAAGAGGACTTAGCGGGAGAGCCGGAACATCAAGACTGCCGAGGGAGCAATGAAAAAAGAAGAAATGCATGACATCGATATAGGGGAAAAAACATCGATAAAGAAGGAGACGCCGAAGGAGCAGCAAGAGGACTTGAGTCTAGCAGGGTCCGCGACACGGAGGCGGCCGATCGAGGATTACAGCAAAGTATGCTGAGCCTAGAAGGCCAGAGCAAAAGAAAGGGCGCCTTAGGAGGCGCAAAGAAGGACAGGCCATAGAGGTCAACAGGCAACAACAACGCCGCCTAAGCGCGGCAATCAAAGAAAGACGGCGCAGCAAGAGAAAAACAGAGATATAAAAGCAATAGAAGGCCTTTATAATAGATTGCCTGTGAAATAGGAAAAGAGGAAACTGCCGTAAAGGTAGCAAAACAGAAGGCCCGAGGAAGACAGGCAAAGAAAGAGAACGGGCCAGAGCAGGGACAAAGAGAAAGCGCCGAAGATGCAGGGAGAAGAATACGTCCTGAAGAGGGGACAGGCATAAAGCGTCCGAAGCAACATTATGAAGAAGTGCCAGAAGAGAGCAAGCAACAATATCGGACGAGAAGGCAGTAAGAAATGAAGACTGCCTGACCCGATGCAGGTACAATTAAACTGCCGATGAGGCATGGAAGAAGGCTATGGTAGCGACAGAAAGGGCCCGCGCTGAGCATCAGGACGGCGAGGCAATAAGCAAGAAAGAAAACAGGCGTGAGGTAGGCACAAAGGAAGAGACGACGCGAGAAAGGCCAGCAAGGCAAGGCTCCAGGAGAAACATCAGAGACGCCAAGCCAGGCAACAAGACGCCAAAGAATAAGCGAACGTCACGAAAGCCCCGAGATACGCAGGACAAACAAGAACTTAAGAAGGAACAAGCAAGAAGGGCAAGACATGAAAGAGAATCGATAGCAATCTGAAGTAAGACCGGCATAGAAGTGAGCCAGACAAGAAATGCACAGTAACAGGGTAGAAGAGAACAAGAACCCACTTAGAGATGACAGGCAGCAAAAAAGGAACGGCCGTAAAAGTGGAGCAAGCAAAAAAGAAAGAAAAGACGCCGAGACGAGAAAGCAGGTCGCAAAGAAAAGGCGAGACAGAGATACCAGCTAAAAGCCCGGCGCTAACGAATGCACCAGAAACGAGGCAGCCACGAAACACATCACAAGAAAACGGCCGCAGAAAGACAAACGAACGAAAGCACGCCGTGAACGAGCAAGACAAGTAGAGAGGATACAAACACCAGCCACTCGACGACGCAGGCCCACAGAATGCCCCAAGAGACGGGCAGGCGATAACAAACGGACGAAACAGAGGGAACCCTTAGCAACAGACCTGGCCTGCAAAAAACAGCGAGGCAAAAGCTGAAACCCATAAAGAAAAGCCGCAACAAAGCACGGGCGACCAGTCCCGCCCGATCAAACAGGCGCCCCCCCACAGGCAAGGCATAAGAAGGCGATACTGCAGGGAGCAGGGAAAAAGACCGAGCGAACAGAGAGCATGTGCAGAAACGTCTCGGCCTGAAGGTGCACGAACAAGAAGAGCGACCAAGCGATTACGCACCGGTCAAAACAACAGCCCGAGAGCGAAAGCACGAAGCAGAGCAGCTGCATAAGCGAGAAAAACGGCAGAGAAAAGACGGGGCCAGGGCGAACCATCACACCACAAGGGATACGAACTCCGAAAGCGAAGCACTAACGAGCAAGGCGCGAAACGGAGGCATGCAGAGAAAGCTGCACGAGTAGACAGGCAAGCAAGGAAGGCCTGAGAAGGCAGCGAAAAGTCGGCCAGAAGGAAGAGGCAGAAAGCAAAAAAGCCTAAGAGAAGGACAAGCAGAAAAGCAGGCTATAGAGGCAGGTGTAAGAAGAGCGCACATAGAGGCAAGGCATAAAGGCGCCGGAGCTAGCAGTGGAAGAAAGACACGGCCAGAGAGGAAAGCATCGAAGAGAAGAACGAGCAGAGTAGGCAAGATAGAAATAGAAAAAGAGAGAGATTAGTTAGGCAACGAAAAGATCGGCCGAGGAGACAAGCAAAAAGGACGAACTAAGGAACAATTAGCTAAGAAGCGACCAAGGACGAGTATGAAGATAGCGTACCGATAAAGGAAACTAGGAGGAAAGAGCTAAGAAGAGGGAGCAAAAAGATGGCCTAGGGAGAAGCAGTAGTGACGAGTACAGCCCTAAGGATGGCAGAAAGCAAAGAAGCGGCCACCACCCAAACTTACAAATGGAAGGCAGAAAAAAAAAAAACAATGACAGGATCAGAAGAGGCAATGCAGAAAGATGCGCGATAAACAGAAGAACAAGCAAGACCGAGATGTGACAGCAAAATGCAAGAAAAAGTAAGCGGAAAAAGAGTGCACACAATGGTTATAGAAGAGCTAGCACAGGAGCGCCAGTCTAAAGTCGGCCTAAAGAGCACGCTAGTGACAAAATAGAAGCGATGTCCAAGGGACCGGAGTCAAGAGCGGCGGCAGAAGGGGAAGATGACGGAAAGAAGGGCGCCCCAGAGTTTGACGCCAGGAAGAACGTACCAGAGTAAGCAGTCACAGAACAAACGTGGACACGAAAATGTCATGATTAAAGAAACAAGAGCCGAGTAAGCGCAGGCTATAGAAGGTCACCAACAGACGCACCGAGCGAGCAAGAGCGGATGGCAGCGAACCTCCGGAGAGCACAGATGCAAAGCAAACCCCTGAGAAGACCACCTAGACAAGGAAATGGCGTGCGCGACGCTAACAGGCAAGAAGCATGCAAAGGAAGAGCAAGAAATAAGAGGCCCGAGTTACTAACGCGAACCAAAAAACAGAAACACCGGCACTGACTTCGAGGACTCCTCACTACTACTTGTCTTAGTATTGTAGCTGACAAGTAATGAGACCGACTGAACAAAGCACACACTACGCGACTAATAGAGTATTATTCTAATTGAAACACGAAGTTTAAATAAAAGATCAGTCACCTAATAGAACCCCGTACTCCGACTCATGAAACGTACATCAGTCAGAAAAAGGACGCAGACATAGGGATATACAGGGTATAAAATCACCAGCAGAGAACCGAATATAGGGCGTACAACTAGTCAAACATACGCAGTTACCCAAGTATAAGATAAAAACATGTCCACATAAAAGGGATAATAACGGCTAGAAGGATAAGGCTAATAGGAATAAAGATGAACCAATATAAGTAGGCTAGACTCAATATATATATACTCATGCCTAGGATAGTCATGAAAGTAAGGTAGCATAGGACTACGATAGTAGCATGCAAGAAGGTACGGCCGAGTAGTTAGACTAAGTGATCAAAAAAGTATCGAAGAAGATAGTAGTATATAATCTTAAAGATAAAGTAATACATGCATACTATGATATAAAGTACTTGGTGCAGTATACATGATCATAAATACATTATTGATATTATATTATATATTTTTAATAAGTATATTACGACAGAGGAAGTCCTAGAAGTAGAGACGTAATGAAGGAATACACGACGTAATCCTTTAAATCTAGCTTTAAGCCACAGACTATATACGACCTATAGTTCGTCTGATCTGTATGCAAACGCTCTCTGACAATCAATCTCTCATAGAGTGTGAGAGATATAACACTAATATTATAATAAAAGAGCAGGTACACCATTCATCATCAAGTATAAAAAAACGGGATGATCAAGATAAATAAAAAAGTTACGAGTGGAATGAGACAGGCTAAAAAAAGAAACTGCCCTACAGCGAGAAGTTGTATGTAAGACCAACTATACATAAATATCTAACGCACATCTAAATAAAGCCAAAAGAGTAAAATGTGAATAATAATTTTAGTAGAATAATATAATATAAACTTAATTATAATTTAGATCTCTATATCTTAAGATTTTACATACTATATTATGAGATCTTTATAAACGTATAAGTTAATTAGTACTATTATACTTTGATAAAATTACAATGTATTAATATAATTACACTATTACTCTGCATATAATGGAATTTTATATTATGTTTATTGCTATTAAATAAGTAGCGGAATCGATTGAATATTTAATATATGTAACTACAAATGACAGTGTTGTAAGAATATAGTGTTGAGAAGACCAATTAATTATAGCATAAAGTGCTATTAAAGAATATATTTGACTACATCATTGATGGCACATTAACGCGAAAGATACATAATTTAAATCTAACTCGCATGCAATACAATTTACTATAGAAGAACAATATTATCATTATATTATATAATATGCTTAACAAAATATTCTCATAAATACAATAAGAAAAATTAATTCCATGATAAAAGCATCACTCTGTTACTGAATCTGGGTTATTATCGTTAATAATCAAGATAATGCATATATATTGTCAGTGTTGAGATAAGTTAGTAGAGTTCTACAATTATATATTATATCATTGATATATACTAGTCTATAGTTAATTATTTCATATAGATTAAAATTATAAATTAATATTTTGAAAAATACGTAGCAATTCATTGTTATTATTTTATCATAAATTTATATTATTAATCTCCCTAATAAATTAAGATTAACTCCACTCAATATAATAATGCTCTGAATTAATTCACTATGGTACTCTATACCCTTACTTTATTAGGTGATATATTATTATGTAGCTGATAATAATAAACTATAATAAATAAATTGAGTCTAATGAGGATGAGCTGCTTTAATTATAAATTGTGATATTAAGGCTCTCATATTCATTTACTAAATGTATAATGATAAAAGTAACGTACTTGCCTTAGATAGATGAATATATTGAATTTTGAGGCTTTCGAAACATATATACATTCATAATAGCTCATATATGATCAATAGAATAAATAAGAATAATATAATGAACAATATATTATTATTACAGTAAATATTGATTTATTATTAATTAACTTTAAAAAATTAATTATCGTATATGAATTATCATCAAATAATAAATGATATTACGGTCCAAGATATAAAGATACATAGTCTATAATAATAAAGCGGCTTAACGATATTAGATATGCATAGTATATACTAGTAAAGGTGAAGAGTTACTGAATACTGAAAATTACTATAATTTTATTTTACTTTTATAATTGTCAATCATAATATAATATTATTGGTGAAACAAATTGCAATATATATAAGAATTACTTAATTACTCTCTATAAGTTATATAGATATATATGCTATTATAGTGGATATTATATATAATCATATTATAGTTATTAAGGGCAATATCTCTAATATATAGAAATTCTTATAAAATTTTGTACTATTTTAGTTGAGGATAATAGGATCTGAACGTCCTTTTGATTAGTTTTTAGGAAAACTAATCAAGACATAATAATATAATTTTGAGCCCAGAAAGGAGTTTCTCCATTGTGTCCTGGAATGTGAACAATCTTCGTGCAGGGGGGGGGGGATAACATTGTCTAGTTTTGAATCTATATTTATGTAAGAGTTTTGGTGGTGCCCTGATCTGCTCCTGGGAGGTGAATTGGCCTCTTCTGGACAGTGTTTCTTCTATAGGGAGATTTTGGGAGGGGAGTTTAGTAAGTGTTATTGGGACGGTTTTGTAGGTCCGTATTAGTTTAGAGTGTATGGATATGTGTAAACCATGACCTATTGGGAGAGTGGAATTATTTGAGAATTCATTATAGAAGTTAGCTTGTTGAGGAGGGTGGGGATTGAGAATATTTGGTAACATGGGTGGGTTGGATTTAGGGTTTTCTGGTAGAATCGAGTCCCCACCATCTCCAGGTGTGTGGAGATAGGCAGGATGTAAGTCTCGTCATGTAAATGTTGGATGGGAGTTGTTTTTGTGCATCCATTGATGATTCTGAGGGCTGTGTTTTGTGTGATTTGTATTTTTGTTTTAGATTTTGAACAGTGCAGAACCATGCGGGGGAAGCATAGTTTATATTTGTTCTGAGGAATTGTTTATAAGTGGTGCAAGCAGGGCTGCGGAGCCGGCAAATTTTTTTCCGGCTCCGACTCCGGCTCCGGCTCCAGCATTTTAAAATTACCCGGCTCCGACTCCGGCTCCAGCATTTTAAAATTACCCGGCTCCGGCTCCAGCATTTTAAAATTACCCGACTCTGGATCCGGCATTTTAAATTGTCGGCCCGAACTCCGCTCCGAACCCTTGTTATAATTTCTTCTCCATTACAGTCATGAAATGCATTAATTCTAGATACAAAATTTGGGTATGATGAAATGAAATGTTTAAGGGACATCTTTATTTAACTTATAATTTAAAACTTAGAAAATATTTTATAGAAAATAAGAATTTTAAGAAATACAGAAAAGGAATCAGTCACTTTCTTCCTAAATTTTAATATAATTCCTCTTTGAACGATGAACTGCCTGTACAGTTACGTAATATAATTTTATTATTTTTTTTCCTAAAAAGAATAAAAATCATATTTTAGATTCATCTTAAAGTTTAAAATAATTCCTCGTTGAACTATGAGCCTGAACATATATAACATAATTTTATTCAAAACAGATTTATATATATATATATATATATATATAATACTATATATATATATATATATAATATATATATATATATATATATATATATAATATTATATATATATATTATATATATATATATATATATATTATATATATAAATATATATTAATATATTATAAGGTATATATACTATATATATATATATATACTATATAATTATATATATATATATATATAATATTATATATATATATATACTATATATATATATTATATATATAATATATATATATATATATATATATATATATAATAAATATATAATATAATATAATTCACTTCTTTCCTAATTTTTAAAATGCTTCCTTTGACAGCCCGACCATATGTAACAAATTTATTCAAAACAATTGTTCTTAAAAATAAAACCATCAATAAAATCTCCTTAACGATGTCCTTAGATCCGTTTTTATTATTTAAAGCAAAAAATAAGCTCTCAACATTCCTTGAATAGGAGGCAAAGCTGTAATTGTGCAAGCGGCATCTTGCAAAATTTTAGGATAACAATTGATTGCCTCTTTAACTGATAACTTTGATTTCCGGTCGATTTTCATTATTCATCTAATGACTTATGGAATTCTACTTTTTATTTTTCTAGAAGATATTTAGGTTGAATGTCTTTTACTAGTAGATTGTCTTTTTAGTTTTTTCAATCGCTTTTCTGCATGCTCCAATTTTTCCCATTATCTGGCAAATGTGACTTCTTCATCTTCATCTGACAAAATTCTACAAGGGAGGATTCCTGAAACTGCTGAACTATCTGACTCCGGCCCAGATTTCTGTTCGATAGCGTTATTCATTTTAAGTCCTAGTTCGCAAAGAACACTCCTAGCTTTAAATATCAGATCTTCAGTTCTGGGAAAGATTCTAAACAAAGATTGTCCACAAAAATATTTTATTTTCAGTTAACATCCTTTCCCTTCTTTTGCATGAATTTATTTTGTATTGCATCTATTTTTTTGTAATCTCCATGCCAGTCAAGTCTGTCTGATTGAATATTTTTTTTGTTGTAAAGTATGGGTGTTTTAAAAATTCTTCGAGTGTTTCGATTTGTTCCACTGGACTGTCGGAGAGAGAAAGCCTCAGAAGTACTGGCAGCCATCATACTACTACTATAATCTTTAGTTGCAGAAGCCTTTAGACTTTAGAGCATAAGACATGTACTTTTCCCTATCTTGTCTCTTGACCTACAAGATTGCCACTTTTGCACTTGATTCTTTAAACTTCATTAATTTTGGGGGGTACGGCTGCTTTTGCATTGTCCGCCCTGCTTATAAAGATTTCTCTATGAGTTTTGTGGAGACCATCACGCACTGCTACCTTAAAGTGATGAACTCCACATTCTCATGTGCTGCAATGTAACGTTACGGAACATAGCTTTCATAGTTTTATCCAAGTTTCATTCTGAAAACAACTATTACTTCTTCGTTTGACATTCAATAAAATCAGTATCACATTTACCAGCTTCCTATTCCTCACCTTCATTGTCCTTATTTAATTTTTCAATCGTACTGATCATGTTTGATGCGTTATCCCGTAACTAAGCTAATTACTTGTCTCTTGTTATTTCGAATTCTTTTATCATAAGTAACAAATTATTGAATATAATTCGCTGAAATGTTGTCTGTTTTTTTCTTTACTGACTAACGTTTTAGAAATAGTTTTTATCTTCGTCCACATATATAAAATTATTGACAAAATAATTTAGCTTTGCCCATGTGTAAGTATCCATTTTTAAATGCACAAAGCGTCCCTTTATGCAATTTTTAAGCTTATTTTTTTGTTTATTTTTTCTTCTAGAACTATTTTACAAATATTTTTCCAGTCTAAAGGGACTTCCAGTTTCTAAGCCATGTCTCCACACAGTGCTTTAAATCCTGGTCATGCAAAGAAAACTAATGGGTCACTATCTTTAACAACCATTATAATCAATTGTATTTTGAATTTTTCACTTAACATAGACAGAACAAGTTTATGGCAACTGAAAAAGTTTCCACTTTAGTCTCAGTTTTTGAAATTAAAGGTTTCTCCTGATTACCTTTAGCTTCACCTTTCTTTTTAACAATTGCAGCAATGTCTGGATGATAGCGTTTTAAATGTCGCATTAATTTAAAGGATCCAATAGATGTATTGTGACCCCATGAGTAACTGGTAGTTAGGTAGACTCTTTTGTGCATGATCGAACTGACTGTTTCCCATCAACTGTGTTAACTATTTCATATTGACAAATGAAAGTATTTTTATCATCAGAATGAGTAATATATTCAAATACATGAGGTGTTTTCGATTTTGGTTTAGTTGACATGATTTTTCTAAGGATATTAAACTAAATTAATTAAAGTTATCTATAGAAGTACCGAACCTTTTTTATTATTGAATAATAAATATACATCATCAAATTTCTGGAAAAGAGAAGAACTAGAGAAGACACTAAAGAGGAAGGCTGAAATCTTGAACAGACTATTTAAAGAGAGTTCTAAAAGGTTTTTAGTCTAAGGGAAGATGCTCTGCGTGTGTTGAGGCCAGAAAATTATTTAGAAATAAGAAATAAAATTTGTCAAACCAACATAAAACGTTTTAAAATTTTATTGAATCAAAAATTTAAAATTAAAATCAAATTATAAAACAAAAGATTACTAATTTTTTTATCGGACTCAAGAGGAGAAGCAACAAAATTTTAAATCCAGGTCCTTTTAAATATTGAACATTTTATGAAAAATAGAAAAATAAATCATTTTCCGAAATTATTTAGCTGAGGAGCGGCAAAATTATCTCATCAGTTCTTTTGGACATAAATGAAGAATAACATAATTATGGACTTAAAAATTAAGAAGCTGTTGTAAGTAATTTTCTGGTCTAGTTGTGGAGATTTCGACGCAGTTAGCGAATAATGAAGATTATCTTCGCATGGCTATTGAGGCTGGGAACCCTCTTCTGCCATTTCACACTTCCCATGAACGGTCGCAGGAGTATATATTATACATACATTCTGCGAACGACACCACCCTGCATCCATGCGGGACACGGTGTTTAGGATAATAATAATAATAAATAATATATATATATATATATATATATATATATATATATATATATATATATATATATATATATATATATATATATATAATATATATATATATTATATATATATATAATAGTAATATATATATATATAATATATATATACTATTATTATATATTTATTGAAAATACATATATATATATATATATATATATATATATATATATATATATATAAAATATATATATATTATATAATACTATATA
>JABUQX010106406.1:15000-37500 GCA_015478945.1 Trachelipus rathkii | reverse complement strand
AAAGTTCGTGCCAATTTCATTAACAAAAGTTTTTCATTAAGTTTCGTTGCAATCATTAACCAGAAGTTTCATATAATTTCCGTTGCAAGTTCATTAACAGAAGGGTCATTCTAAGTTTCGTGTTTTGCAAATTCTCATTAACAGATATGTCTCTAAAAGTTAACGTGCAATTTCGATTACACTATTAAAGTTTCATAAGTTTCGTTTGCAATTCTTCCAATTAACACGCAATGTTTCATTAAAGTTCGTTGCAATTTCATTAACAATAGTTCACTAAGTTTCGTGCAATTTCATCTTAACAGATCGTTTTCATTAAGTTTTCGTGCAATTTCATTAACAAATAGAGTTTCATTAAGTCGTTGCAATTCATCTACAGAAACGTTTTCATTATAGTTCGCTCAATCTGCGAATTAACAGAAGTTCATTAAGTTTTCGTTGCAATTTCTATTAAACATAAAGTTTCATTAAGTTTTCGTTGCAGAGTCATAACATTAAAGCTCATTTACAGTCTTCCGTTGCAAATTCATTCTAACAGAAGTATTCATTCAAGTTTCGTTCTGCAATCATTATCAGAAGGTCTTCATTACAGTTCGTTGCATATTTTCTATTAACAGAATGTTTCATTAAGTTTCGTTGCAATTTCATTAACAAAAGTTTCATTAAGTCTTTTCGTTGCAATTTCGATTAACAGAAGTTGTCAAAGTTTCGTTATTAACTCCTGCAATTTCAATTTAACAGAAGTTCATTACAGTTCGTTGTGCAATTTCATTAACAAAAAGTTCATTAAGTTTCTCGTAGCAATTTCATCTTAAACATGATATAGTTTCTTTAAGTTTCGTTGCAATTTCCATTAACAGAAAAGTTTCATTGATTTAAGTTTCGCTCTGCAATTCCATTAACAGAAGCTTATCACTTACAGTTTCGCATGGCAAATTTCATTAACAGCAAATTTCATTAAGTTATTGTCTGCAATTTCATCGAACAGTAAGTCTCACATTAATTTCGTTGCCAATCTTTCATTTAACAAAAAGTTCATAAGTTTCGTTCGCAGTTTCATGTAACAGAAAAGTCGCATTAAGCTTTCGTGGCAACTTCTATTTAACAGAAAGTCTTTCATTAAAGTTTCGTCCTTTGCCAATTTTATTACACAGAAGTTTCATTAAGGTTTCGCTGCAATTTCATTAACAGAAGTTTCATTAAGTTTCGTTGCAATTTCATCAACAGAAGTTCATTAAGTTCTGTTGCACATCTTCATTCAACAGAAGTTTCATTTAAGTTCGTTTCGCAATTTCATTATAACAGAAGTGTTCATTAAGTGTTTCGCGCAATTTCCATGTTAACAGAAGTTTCATCTAAGTTTCGTGCAATTCATTAACAGACAGTTTCATCTAAGTTACTTTTGCATACTTCATTAAACAGAAGTTTCATTAAGTTTTAATTTTTCTGGGAAAACCAAACAGAAAAGTTCATTAAGTCGACGTTAGCAATTCAATTAGCATAATTTCATTAATGTTTCAAAACACTCGAGATGTTAAAAACAAAAGTTCGATCACATGTTGCGCAGAAATCTTTCCAAAACAAGCAGCAATATGAATTAAAAGCGAGCTGCATGTCACTAATGATGGGAGAGCTGCAATGCAGTACATCAAGCGTGGTCTCCAAAGTGGGTACGCGTACCCCGAGGAGTAGGAGGTACGCAAGTGATACTTGGGGGGCTACGCCAAAGAAGTAGGTTCACGATTACGTGCAGTGTATGATCGTGTATCACTTTAGTGTGAGGTTCTCTCTGTTTGTCGCTGTGTATTATTATTAATTATTTATATTAATTATATTAATTATATTGTATGTATATTTTATAATATTCAATATTATATTATTGTATATTACTATTCTAATTACTAGATTATGTACATATATATATATTTAGTATTTATGATTTTATATTATATTATATTATATTTATTAATATATATTATATTATTATAGAAGCCCACAGGTTGCTACAACTTATAATTATTGTCGGCTCAGGGGTACGCTGATCAAAAAAGTTGGAGATCTGCATGTACATAACGGAAGAGAGAAGGAGAACACAGTTGAAGTAGCAATTAAACTTATAACAAATTCGAAAATATGCTAGCAAAAGCAGGAGGAGTTTCATTAACTTGTAGCTCGTTTGTGTGAAAGGCCTATTGTGTCTTTTCAGCTCCATTTTCATAATAATTGTGGTCGATGGAACATATGGCCTCTGCTATTATTCGCCATCTTTAGTTTGTCAAAAACATTAGTTTTAGTATGAAAGTGATTTAAACTGTGCAAATAATTAACTCATACAAGACAGACTTGGTTTTGCTTTCCCGACCGATCAGAATTCGAACCTTGGATATTTTGAATTTGACCGCATTGTTTTTACCAACTGAGCTACCGGGCACAGTGGTCATTTTAAAGTACTGATAGTGACATTGTAACCTTTTGAAACAAATAGGTACTTTGAAATAAATTAGAATAATAGAGAATACTGCATAGTGGCGAATATCGATAAGGACGATATATGTGGGTAAGTCAAATTCACTCTGCGGTCACCAGTGGGTATAGGTCAAATTCACTCCGCGGGTCACCATTGGGTAAGTCAGATTCACTCTGTGGTTACCAGTGGGTAAATAATATTCACTCTGCGGTCACAAGTGTGTAAGTAAAATTCACTCCGCAGATCACTAGTGGGTAGGTCAAATTCACTCCGCGGGTCACCAGTGGGTAAGTCAAACTCACCCTGAGGGTAACACGTGGGTAAGTCAAACTCACTCCGCGGGTCACCAGCGAATAAGGTACTGGCTAATATTGATAAATCTTATAACCAATACATAAGAAACATTTAAAAATGACCCTTACTTATGTTACATAAGGCATATTTTTGAATTTTTTTGTTGTGCTGTTATACCATTTATATAAAGTAGCACATCGTGAAAATTTCAAAATTTGTCGTGCTTTTTCTCTAATGACTTACAAAAGATTTTGTGTATACTGTATTTGTTTCAACGTTGAAGACATTAATCTATCTTTCAATACTAATGGTTAGATGTCTACCTGTTAGATGGGGTAGTGTGTTTCTACGTATCATTACAATATATTTCTTCCTAGACTATACAGTGTGATTCTGCATAAAGCTTACTCTGCAGGAGTAAAAAAAAGGGTGTTTAAAAATTCTGATGAATGCTACTGGTAGAACCACGCAATACTGGCCAAATTCTAGGAGTGCTCGCGCAAGGCAAGGCTATCAACGATACATTGTCGAAAGCGACACTTAACGTCTTAATTTCATTATATTTTTTAATGAAGTATTATCATATAATATAACTAATATAGATATATATATATAGTATAGGAATATAGTAATAATATTTTATAGACGTATATAAATATATATAGAATATAGTATAGTATATATATATATAGGTATCAAATAATATATATATATAGAGAGTGAAAAATATTTAGATATCTCTTAAAGAGCATTGAGTAATAGTAAATAAATTATATATCCATATATTATATATAATTAAGCCTTCAATTAAGCCTTTATTAAGCCTTCATAATATAGATATAGAAATATACGATATACATAATATAAGATTTTAAAAGATAACTATTCAATATTAATTCATTACATGAATAAGTGTATATATATATAATAAAGTGAGTATGAATAGTATATATGAATATATATATGTATATCATATGATATATGTATATAATATATTGAAAAAGATGTAAAATTTCAAACTTATAACGTCTTGCATGAACTATCATTTTTACCTATAAAATCTTGTAGTCCTGATACGAAGTGGGAAAAGCCACGAATGAAGACTCATTGGAAATAACATGTTTCAGGAGATATTCCCATTATTCTCTTTGCTTGGAAAAGAACTTAGCAAATTTGATTCAAGAACCAAGAATGTGAGGTCGTCTCATCTCTCCTTACCGATTTTCTGCGTCTTACTCAAATTGTTAATTGGTAGGCCCCCCCCCACACACACACTTTTCTTAGGGTTCTACGGTATTAATATTAACTGATATAAAAAAATGTATTTTCAAAACATGAATGGTAAACTGCCTAAGGGATTTTGTGTGGTCAAAAAGGATCGAATAGATTCGAGGAGAACTTGTGTTACTCAGATTTACTGCCAGCACATTATTATATAAATATAGTACTATATTAGTATATTAGGTATAATATAGAGAAGATAGTATAGTTAATATAGTAAGAGGATATAGTGAGTAAGGGATTGAGTATTATTATAGTTGTGATTATATTTAGTTATGATGTAGAGTAGGATAGATAATATAGAAAAGGCTTTTAAAACGCAGCGGTTTGTAACGCGCAAAGTTTTTAAGCGCTCGACAGAGAACTTTGACGAAGAATATTGCTTGAACTTTTTTGTGTCAAAAGAATTAACACTCGTAATATATATATTAAGATATATAGTAATATATATTAAGTAATATAGATATATAATGTAATATATATATATAGTAGGTATATGAGTAGTATATTGATAGAGATAAGTAGTAATATAATAGGTGATAGAATAGTAAGAGTAATGGGGGGGGGGTGATAATATATTATAGTAGAATAGGATAGGATTTAATTTAGTAGGTATAATATATATAAAATAATATTATTTAATATTATATATTAGACAGGATGAGGAGTAATATTATATGTATAGGATGATGTATAACGTATATAAGTAGAGATAGTAGTATGAGAGGATAGTAGATAAGTATATATATATTAGTATAGTAGGTAGGAGTAGTATATAGATGGATATAGATGAGTATAATGTAAGGTAGTATGGATAGATTGAGAATATTATTATTTATATGATAGATATTGAAATTAAGAAAAAAAGCTGCTGCTAAAGATTTGATGTATCCATCTATAGATTCAAAGTACTAAAATGTTCCGAGATTTTTGCTAATTTCTGGAGTAATCCATGATATAAATATATGGGGGCGGTCTCGGATTGCTAACGGATATAATGTACTGTTATAAGTCCCCGAAATACGAGAAAAAAGTTGTGAACAACTGGACCAATCCATGAATACTGACTCTTAGACACTACCCGATACCGGTCTATATGCGGACAAACTGCACATCTGTAACACCAGACACCGGACCCGGCTGAACATCGATGCCGTACTTCGCGTGACATGAACACCCTATGAGCGACCGAGCACCGATTACCGGAACAACTGAACACTGATCCTGAAATCACCCGATACTATGATATCAGACAGATCTGACAATGTTGAAACTACTAGACACTCGGACCCTGAACATCCGAGCTATCAGCCGACATTGAAACGACGACAGACATGGACACATCTGAAGGACCAACTATCTGACTGAACATCCATACACTATGACCCTAACACCGTGATATGCTGGCACACGCGCGTAGCAGTGACTCAGCCATCGAGGACACCGATCGCGTACACCACCACATCCATACAACGAACACCGGAAGATACCCAAGCGCTGGTCATCAGAGACTATGGAAGGAACTATCTATTTCAACACTGCGTAAATCTGCTCCATTAGCTCGAAATTTTTAATTCTTTCTGTCACGGGCTGCTGTAATTTCCGATGCACGATCTCAAATCGAAAGATTATGTTGGTATTCTATAGCCGGTTAAGTCAGAATTCATTGAGTCTAAATTTTGTTGGTATGAGCCGGCAGTCGAAGCTGAAGCCGAATTAATTATAATATGATGTGGGTATATGATCGTCATTTGCATAAATTTTTAAAAATGATTTTGATATCCGTAATCAATTGAAATTGTATAAATATATATATCAATTTATTGACATATTAAAATCTTGTATTATATTACTTTTTTTTATATATATAATTATATTATTATATTTATTATTAGATTATTTATTTTATATTTTTATTATTTATTATTAAAGTATATATTTATATTATTAATAGTTTATAATTATATAGTTTATATTATTTATTTTTTATTTATATTTTTTTTTTATTATATTTTAATTGATTTTTTCATAAAATTTTTAATTTCTTTAATTATTTTTTATATTGTATTATATATATATATTTATATTAATATTATATTAATTTATATTATAGAAATTTTAATATTATTTATATATTATTATTATTATAATAATATATTTACATATATATAAAGATGAAGATATTATATTAATTGGTATAATGGTATCTTGTTTATATTAATATATATTATTATAATATATTATTATCATATATTTTTATTATATTTATATTTATTATATTATATAATATTTTTATTAATATATATGTATATATAAGTTTATATAGGGTAGTCAGAGAAATTTTTTTTTTTAAATATTATTTATTTTTCATACAATTATATATTATTATTGTATACTTGGAGAAATAAAATTTTATTTTTTTATGAAAATAATTTTAAATTACTAAAATACTGAGGATTTTAATTTATGCTCAGTGAGCTTATATTGCATCGTACGTTTGGCAGGTAAATCTTATTTAGAAGAACTCGCAAAACAAAGAAAATAAATTAGCGGTTAAAAACAGATTAATACATCTAGTTTAAGGGTATTAAGTACTTGTCATTCGTTTCGATCCATAATTAGTTAGGTTTATAGGTTACCGCATTCGTCTATTCCAAAATATTAGGTTAGGCTTTTTTTTTTTACGGCCTTTCTAGTTCAGTTTAAAAGTAAGGAGAGTTTATGTTACACAGAAATCTAAATAGAGGGAATTTGTTCGATAAGGAACGATTTCCACCGAAATATTATTTTTACCCTACCTTAAATTCTTTCACGTTTAGCACTAAAATGCGATTTCTTTCTCATGAAAAATGAGCGTTTTGCTTACTTTATTAAGTAATTTTTAATAATATTTTCATATTTTCGTATCTTCTCGTTTTCCATCTTAATTATTTCTAAGATATCAGATACGTTAATAATGAAAAAAAAAAATATTTTAAACATTTTTTATGCACCAAGAAACTGACAAAAAATAATGTAATATATCTTCATATAATAAAATATATTCTTCAAATTGTATAATATATTAGATTTTATATATATATTAATATATATAATATTAATATTATAATTATAATAATTTCTAATATATATATATATATTATAATAATATATTATATATATATATATTTATATATAGTATATATCCAAGAAAAGTTCCTGCAGGAAAATTGGGAAGCAAGCTTATAAGTAATATCGAGGAGAGAAAAATGAAAAGATTGTTGGATAATCTTATTCAGCAATTTGGACACTGTATTCAGAAATTAGTTATTTATTTATTAGCAATTATTTGGACTTACTGTTTCAGAAATTATATCATTACTTAAATAGTACTTTACTTTTAATTTCTGGATTATAATGTATGTACAAAACCCTGAAGAAACGGAAAAGTGAGAAAAAGGAGATCAGTTTGAAAAGAGGAAATAATCCTTTTGGGGCATAGTAAAAAGCGTGTGGATATAAGGGGCCAGACGGGCAGTTGCCTCAGAGCTTCCAAGTGTTTACGGGTATCTCTAAAGGGGGACCTCTTCGTAATCCCAGGGGTCCACATAGTATTATTTTTTATTTAAATAAAAAGTCCAACACCTCACGGCAGTAGCCCTATTTTAGGAGAACTTCTTCTTAGGTAAGTTCTACCTAGGATCCGGACAAGGGATCGACCCGGGCCCTACCGTCGACTCTGTCTGCTCTACCGACTGAGCCACAGTTGCGCTGCTCCTCAATTAATGTGCGTCCCCTCCTTTCTCGTAGACTCTCTCTCTCTCTCTCTCTCTCTCTCTCTCTTCTCTCTCTCTCTCGTCTATCTCTCTTATGCTCGTCTCCCTCTCTCTCTCTCTCTCTCTCTCTCTCTCTCTCTTGTCTACCCTTATACGCTCACTCAACTGACACACCTTTTACTCACTATCAAGCCATTCAAGCCACTTTTTTGATTTTAGAGTTTGAATCTTTTGTTATTTTTTTACATGGCTAGGATTGCTTAATTAATTTTTTTCGGAAGAAATGACTTAAAAATAGCTCACTAAGAGATATTCCGATTCCGACTTCGAATCGATTCTAAAAAAAAAAAATAAAAAAAAAAATAAAAAAAAAAAAAAAAAAAAAAAAAAAAAAAAAAAAAAATTTTTTTTAAAAAAAGGTTTAAAATATTTCAAAAAAATAGAATTATCGCATTTTAAATCAGTCTGAAATTTTTTTTTCTATTTTTTAGTAGAAACTTTTTTTTTTTTTTTAAGAACTAACTTGAATTTTTTTTTAATTAAAGAACCAACTAAAAATATCTTCAAAAAAGTAGATTTGTCTCAAGATTTTAAGTCAGTCTGAAAATTTGTTCTATTTTTTAACGGAAACTTATATTTTTAAAAATGACTTTAAAAGATCTTCACAAAAAAATATTATAAAATATCTTACCTAAAGTAAAATTGTTCCCAAGACCAGTTTCCAAAATCTTTTTTTATATGATTTTTTTATGTGTATTAGCCGTCTTATAATAAATATATATTTTTTTTGTTTTAAAATGTCAGTCAATATTATTTATTTTGTATTTTTATCTATTTATTTATTTATTTATTTATTTATTTTGAGAAAATACACATTATTTTGAAATTGTCTCAAAATTTTCAATCAATTATTTTTAGTTATATTTAAAAGCTCTAATTTATATTATATATTATATATTATACTTAAATATTATTATATATTATATTATAATATATCTATTTATATATTTAATATTAATTTATATTATTATTATACTATATTTATATAATTCTTTTATAAATATATATATATATATTTTTATTATAATTAATATGGTATTTATATAATATATATTTAATCATTATATTAATTATAATATATATATATATTATTATTTACTATATATATTATATTTATATATAACATTTAATATATATATTTTATATATAATTTATATCATAATACACATTAATATATATATATATTTGTCTATTATATATTATATTATATATTATGTTATTATAGTCATATTAATATTTATATTATATTTATATATTATTTTATATATATTTATATTATTATATAACTATTTTATTATATATATAATTTAATATATTTAATTATTACTATATATATAATTATAAATATAAATTATTTATATTTATATATTATATATTTATTATATATTATTATAATTAGTTTATTAAAAAAAAAAAGGAAAGATTATATTTATTTTTTTTATAATATTAATTCATTTATTTTATAACCAAAATGAATATATTTATACATATATATTTTTATATATTATATTATTATATTTTATTGTATATATATCTAATATATATATATATATATATAATATATATATAATATATATATATTATTAGATATATTATATATTTATATTATATATATTATAATATTATATATTATATTATATATACTATATATTATTTATTATATATTAATATATAATATTATATAAATAAATATTATTATTACTATATATTATATTTTTCATTATTTTATATATATAGATATAAATATCTATATATAATTATATATTATATATATATATTATACTATATAAATATTTATATTATATTTATATTATAATAAATTATATTATATTGTTCATATATATAATTATATATATATATATATGTTATATTTACTATACTATATTATATATAATATATATATATTTATATTTATAATATATATATAATATAATATATATTTATAATATAAAATATATTAATTATATATATATACTAATATATATATATATTTACCTATACTATATATATATATACTATATATATTATTATAGTATTATATTATTATATATATATTATAATATATATGATATATATATATTAATATTATATAATATATATATATTATATATTATATATTATATGTATGTATATTGGGCAGTTTCGATTAGGTTTTGCACACAAAAACTACAGTATTATTTGATTAATTCCGAAACTGTCAAGGATCATTTGATTTAACTATCAACTGCCCCCAAATTTCAGTATCAAATGGTACGAGTAACAAACGTCCAGGGACATTTACTTCAAACAACAACTGTTCAGGGTCATTTAGCTTCATGCAGCTATTGACCTATGGTCATTTGCTTTGGAACAGCAACTGACGATGGTCATTTAGTTCATACAGCATTTGACCATGATCATTTGGATCAAGCAACAACTGTTAAGGGACATTTTGCTCGAGGAACAACTATCCAGAGTCGCTTGCTTTATGCAGCAGTTGTCCATGATCTTTTAGCTCAAGAAACAACTGTCCATAGTTATTTGCTTCGTGCAGCATTTGCTCACATTAGTTTGGTATAAGAAACAATTGTCCATGGTCATTTGCTTCATGTGACAATACTCCATAATTATTTTGATCTAGCAACAACTGTCCAGAGTCATTTGGTATATGCAACAACCTTTTATGGTCATCTTCCACAAGCAGTAATTGTCTTTGATCCTTTGGATTGAGCAACAACTGTCAAAGGTTATTCCCTTCGTGAAGCAATTGTGCATAATAATTTATCTAAAGCAACAGATGTCCAGGGTTATTGGTTGCATGTAGGAATTGCTTATTTGGCTCAAACAACTGTCTATGGTCATTTCCTTCATATAACAATTGACAATGATCAATAGTCTCAAACAACAACTGTCTAGAATTATTTGTTTCATGCTGCAAATTGTCCATGATCATATGGTTTGAGAATCAATCATCCAGGGTCATTTGCTTCATGCAACAATTGTCCATTGTCATCTGGTATAAGCAGCATCCTTCCAGGGTCATTTTGATATTTTATATTTGAATGACATTTGCTAGAGCAACAACCGTCCAAGATCATTTAATTCATGCAGCAATTGTACATGATCATTTCACGGTCGCTTTCTTCTTGCAGCAATTGTCAAGGGTCATTTTCGTCATGCAGCAATTGTCCATTAAGTATTATGCCTTGAGTAACAACTGTCCTGAGGCATTCTCTACATGCATCTGGTGTATTTGCTTCATACAGAAAATGTCTATGGTAATTTATTTCTACCTGCAACCTTCCAGGGTTATTTGCTTATTTTAACAATTAACTTTGATTATTTAACTTGAGCCGCAACCGTCTAGGATTTATTTGGTTTGAACAACAACTGTCCAGGCTCATTTCCCTCGAAGAACAACCTTGCAAGGTCATTTGGAATTCTGTAGTCAATTATTTATCACTTATGCATAATCTATCATTTGTGATATTTCTGAACATCATCATCCCAGTATTGATATATTGATATGCCCTTCATTTGCTTTATTATTCCAAATTATTTCATAATTCCTTCCATAACGTTCTAATTTTATATTTCTTGTATATTATAGTTCTATAGTTTTATTCAATTATCAATGTGGATTCAAACTTTATTTCCTAAACTTCATTAATTTGATTTCGATACACCTTTTCGGGTCTATAAAATACTCATTTCCTTTTTGTATATATTTTTTATTATTATATATACATATTAATTATCCTTATCGTTTTCTTTCACTTGTTTGTGTTCCTTTCACTCTCATGAGATTGGCGCATATTATAGTTCTATTTAAGGAATCGATATATATATACAATAACATACTTTAATTTTTATATTAATTATATGATATAGAAGAGGATTTTCATATAATTTATAAGATTTTCTTCAGCTGTTCTCAAAATTTCCAGGATTATTTTTGGTTTCACCTTGCATTTTTATTTCGTCATATTATCTGTACATTTTCTATCAATTTATCAAGTAATTTTTCAATACACTATGGTCTTTATTGTTAAATTCTAATAGTTGATTTATCGATTTAATACACCTTTTCGACGTTATGAAGATCTGTAATATTATTAATAATATAACTATAATCATTTCCTTTTATATATAATTAAATATTTTAAATATATATTTTTTTTATATTTTGGGTCAAAATTTGCTTTCCTATGGTTTATCAAAAAATATGTAGCTAATAATAAATAATGATATCAGTATATATTTATGCTAATTTTTTATATGCTTTCATTTTGATATCTCCTCTTCTCTCTTTTCTCTTCATCCTTAATCTTCTTCTCTCCTTCTCTTCTTCTCTCTCTCTTCAATTTCTAACGTTCATTCTGTTGAAACACTCTCTCTCATGTTTCTTTCTATTATCTTTCTCTCATTTTTCTCTCATTAATCTTCCTCTCATCTACACACTACAACACTGACAACATCTACTATTAACAATATAAATTTATATACAGACATTTCCTATTATTTTTATTATATTTTATTTTTGTAATGAATATGGAAAAAATAAAGTATTTATTATATATATTAATTTTATTTAATAAAAATAATATTTTTAATTATATTAAAGTTTATTATTTTATATTATTATATATATTTATTATAATTTAATGATATATTATTATGTCATATTTTTTTATTATTATTATTATTTTATTATTATTTTATATGTATTTATTTATATGATTATATATATATATATTATTATTTTATTATATATTTAAAGCTTACTTAATATTTTCTTATAATATTTTCTATATTTTGTGTTTTTATTATTAAAATTTTATAATTTTATATTTTTTTTAATTTTACTTATAAAAATTTTCCAATATTAATTATATTTTTATTGTCATTTATTTAATTTATATTATTTCATTATTATATATTATTTCATTATTTATTATTTATATATATTGATTTATTTATAGTTGTTATTATTATAACTTTATAATCATTTTTTATATATTATCTTATTTTATTTATTTATTGGTGGTTGGCTGAGATTTGGGTTTGTTATGTATGTAGGTAACTGTGGTGTCGTGTGGTGTGATGATACATGAGTTTTGTTAATATGTTACTATACTTTGGGGTATTTTTGAGTTTTATTAGATAGTTATTATTGATGGTTATTCTGATGTTTTATTTACTAGAGCGTGTTTATTTATGAGTGTGTATTAATATTATGATAAATAAGTATGTTTAGTTATTATTTATTGATTTTGTGTATTATTATATTATATTAGATAGTATTAATTTTAGATATTATTATGGTTAAGCTGTATTTTACTAGTTGTAGGAAATAACAGATGATCTTGTAGCATCTGTCATTTCTTGTACCCATTAATATAGTTTTTGGTGTACATTCAAAAGCATTTTTACGAATTAAAGGAAAATTCATTCACTGTCTTGTACCCGTTATTTGCATTTATTTATTTTTTTTTATACTTAACTACCTCTATGAATCATTCAATACTTCCTTAGCTCTTCTTACTTTTTCTACTTTGCTTTGTCCATGCTTCTCCTCTCTTCTTTCTTCTCCTCTTCTCTTTTCTCTCTCTGGCTCTCTCTAAAGTTTAAAAAGATTTATTTCATTTCTTTATTTTAGGTTTTAGTGTTTATATTTTTGGGCTTTGGCTTTAGTGACCTTTCCAGATCTTCAATCTTCACGTTCATTAAGTTAATTCTCTATGATTCTTCTGTATCTTTATCTATTCTTATCTTATTCTCCTATTCTTCATCTTTATCTTATCTTTTATCTTTATGTATGTGAACTGAACATAACATTAACTCTGTAGTCTTCATAAAGGTGTATTTCTTTATCTTCTTATCTTATTCTATTCCTTATCTATTCTAATCTTATTTCCAGATTCTTGTTAGTTAGATTTTGTATATTCGATTCCTGTTTTTCTCTGAACACATATTGTATTTTTTACATTTACTATCTTCGTCCAATTCGTCTATATACTTGGTTGTACTCAATCTGCCTTCATGATATTTCCCACCCACCTCTATTATTAATCATTAAAATCGAAAGTGGCTTCGGGGTTCCATATTTTTTATTAAACGAGAAGAAGAAATCTTTTCTTGCATCTTCATTCACTGTGAGAAAATCTATATAACCTTATATTATTATTTTCTACTATTTTATCTTATTTTTTTCTTTTTATATCTATATATTAGATATACATTCTTCATTTTATTAAAACTTTACTTTAGTAATTATTAATTTTTTAGATCTATTTATTCTGATTATGGTATTTATACGGTTTGAGGCTTATATTAGTATTTAATTATATTATATATTATATATAGTGGTATATAATAATAATATATAGTACATATTACATATTAGGCTATATACATAGTATAATTATTAATAATTACAATTTAGTTCAGAGTTCGGGCTATACAGTATATTATTATATTTTATATATATTATATATATATATTTTTATATTATATATATATATATATTTATTATTTATTAATTATTAAAATGTTTATAGTTCACGTTTTAATATTTATATATATATATATATATATTATATATATATTAGTTTATTAATTTATAATAATTATCGATTATACTAATAGTAGTTGAATATATAGCTTATATATTATATATTATTATATATATCAATATATATTATATATTAAGAATATTCGTATATTTATTTTGTTTTTCATTCAGATGCCCTCGACGAACTCACTTGTCTTATTTATATAGTATTTATAATATCATATTATTATATTTTATTATAGTTTTATATTATATAATGGTAGGTATAATATTAATATATGAAATATTAGTTATATTAGTAAATATTATATTTATTTATATTATTAATATTATATATATATATATATATAATCATAAGTTTTACTATATATTAATTATATATAATGATATTATATATATATTATTATTAATATAGTATTTTAATATATATTTATTTATAATCATATATAGGTACTTAATGATTAACCACATCAAAACCGAAAAAAAATGGCCTTCTGATTTTTTAATATCAAATGTTATTGAATCGAAAAAGGGAAATCAAACAGGCAATGGAGTGCTTTATTTATTGTTATGCTAATTTAAATTGATTTTATTAATAATAATTTATAAATAAATTTAGTACTCCTGAAATTATTCAGAAATGATACATTCTGTGAAACTGATTTTTGTGAAATCGTTTTTGTTTCCTTGCTTAAGAAACACCAAATTTCTTTTTCATAACCTCAAAACAATATTAACAGGTCATTCAGCTAAATTAATCTTATTGTAAGGGCTTTACCTTTTTTAATTACTTTATTTTTTTTTCTATTTATTGCAGAAACCTACTATGAAATACTTCACAAAAGAGCCTGTTTAGAATTTACCCCAATGTATATATTTATTTCTGTAACCATACAAATATGCTGTTTTAGTGAATTATATGCCAGTAAGAATGAACGACACAGAAAATAAATATTTACTAACTTGAATAAAAATCATATCTGGCATACTTTGGAATGAAACCCGTGTATGTAAGTTATCCGAATAAGGAGATTTAAGATATTTCCAAATCGCCACCATTTTTCATGTGTCATTTTTAATAATATGACGTGTTTGAATATGTATTTTTCTGTCCTGAAACCATCTACGTCAGTGGAAAAAGTGGTGATGAGAATGAATAAGTTTTTAAAACTGTTTTGTAGTGTGCCCTATGGTTGTTAGTGTATGGCGAATGGATTTAGCAAAGAAATTTCATCGCGATCAGGTATTTTATTTCTTCTGTCTTTGTCCTGTTTGAATGTGAAAAGTTATGTTTCTATGTCGTATCAGAGGAATAATCTCTTAAACTTCTGAGTACGTATGCGTATGGTTGGCGAGATGCCTGAAGCAATGGGGTCAGCGACCTGTCGGATAGCGCACTGCTCGATCGCGATTCCATCGTCCAGTCGGAGTTTCACACACTACCAAGTACCTGAGCATTCTGTTGCGGCGATGAAGAGAATATCTCATTTTGGTTGTGACTACAGGTTGCGTTGTCAGAATGTTTAGTTAGTGTTAGTTGATGAGTATGAGATAAGTCTGTTATGCACTGAGGCTAACATATGGTTTGCTTCCCAGTGAGAATAGATCTCGAATCTTTGGAGTTTTATGATTAGCGGAGAGTTTGATATAGGTCTCTCCAAGCAAGTTTCTGATAGCTGTAGTTTGAGCCAGTTCGTTAGACTAACGTTGAAGAGAGTTGAGTTAGATTGGTCTAGTTTTGTTGATCGTTGGTGTTCTTACGATTTTATTTTTTTTTTTTTCCTTTATATTTTTTATTATTTTTATTTATTTAAGCTTTTTTTAATCTGTCAGACTGTTTATGAGTCTGTCCATTAATTGTTCTGTTAGAGTAACTGTCAATAGACTCATCATCCTTTGTGTCTGTCAATTTCTCTTTCTATCAGTCAATACAGTCTGTCACTCAGTTAATCTGTCTGTTCATGTGTGACTGTTTATCAGTCTGTTAGTTAATCGGCAACTGTCAATCTGGTCATCTGTCTAACTATCTAACAGTTTCACAGTCCGTTTTTCTTTATTCTGTCAATAATTTATCTCTCCGTTTGTCTCTTCGACTGTTTGTATGTTTGTCTGTTTATCTGTTTGTGTACTCGTCTGTTTGTCTCTTTGATTGTGTGGGGTAATGTCAATTTAGAATAAATAAATTTTGAATTATACAAAATGCGGTGTATGAAATAAACGAATAGTTATCGTGAAATAAAGAAAACAATGCTATTTTTTTGAAAAAAAGTAAAAAGAAAACAATGCTATTTTTTTTAAAAAAAGTAAAAAGAAAACAATTCGTTCTTGTATGTTTTTATGTAGAATGTCATGGTTAATCTAATTATTTGCATTGAAAAAAATGTGAATATTAAACGAAACTAAAAACTATTAAAATTGGTGAACATTAAAATTTTTTAGATTTATTATAACTGATCAAATTTAAACGAAACTGATACAATTTCTTTATTATGTGGGCAACTTGATATGTTTTATCAGGGAAATGTTTTTTTTGGATTTATTTTGAGTGTGTGTGGTGCACCAGTGAAAAAGATATTTGTGGGACAATTAACTTCTGTACATTACTATTTTTGGTTTGAAAGAATCTCAATAATAATTTATTTTTTTAAAAGTATAAAAACGTAATTAAAAATTACTTCTAAAAACCCGATTTTAAATTGTATGCTTCCTTTTAAATTGACGTGGTAAAATAATAAAAGAGTACGTTAAAAAGGTAATCAAAAATTCATCTGTTTCTTTAGAAGATCTATTATTGCCTATTATAATTCCGGGTTTAATTTCTTGATTTAATCCATTTATTTTTCTTTTTTCATAATAAAACGTATGGTGGAACTGTGGAGACGCTAAAACTTGAATATCATTTTTTCCAACGTATTGACATACTACGATAATACCCAGGGGGTAGTAGGTGGTTATGGAAACCCATGCGGTCTCAATGGGCCCAGATCGCTTTTCACTCTGCTCTTTATTTACCTAAACGTAAGTTTTTGTTTCCTATTTCTTCATATTCCATATTTTATCAATTTATTTTCTTACCAATTATTTTTTTATGCTGTGCTACCGATGTTTTTATTACTTATGTTCTGAAACGTATCATCGTGAGTTCACCCCCAATTTCAGAATATAACATTGGTAGCAGAGCGTAGTTTCTGTTACTACCCTTGGTTTTCTGTTGTTATTATTTCTCTTAATTGTTATTTTGAAGTTTTTCGACACTCCTCATCTTCATTTGTTTACCATTCTTACGTTCAATACCGTAGTGAACAAATACCAAATTTTAACAGCATGACAGATACTATACTCTCTTGGAGTTCATCAGCTAATATACCGATGACCATCCCCAGACGACCGACCTCAGAGTCACCCTCCTCTTTAATGATGTCTCCAGCTACATTATCTGTTCCATGCAATCCTTCTTTTCTTATGAATTCTGAGTTTCAAAGTCCATTGATGCCACCACCGGCATTCCATCACTCTTCTAATGTAGGATTAGAACCTTCCCATCCAATTCAGCGACCTAAATGGGAATTACCTTCCTCTTTGAATGAATGTCATATGAATGGGTGTAAGCATGTGCAAGTGAGCTCTGAACTGACTAATCAACACTTAGTATTATTACAAATACTCCAACAAAATCAACAAATCTTAGGAGTTCTTACACAAGTTATGAATCTGTTGGTTGAAAGAGAATGCAAGACCACTAATAATACTAACCAATTTCCGAATCAAAAATACCAAAAGTCAAAAGCTTCTTCAAAAAGAAAAATATACCAGCCTAGTGCTACCAAATATTTAAAATGTACATATTGTAAGAGAAACGGCCATGACATCCGCAAATGTACATCTCGTCCGCTTTGCAGTTTTTGTAACAAACGGGGCCATTTGTATGCAGCTTGCTATACACGCCAAAATAAATGTCTTCACTGCGAAACACCAGGGCATATCATAAATAATTGCTCACAACGAAAACAAAAGACACCATATTTTGACAACGATGAGTGTCCAATCTGTACCGGCAAACACTTGGGAATAGAATGCCCACAGTGGTTAGCGAAAAACTCTTCTAACCACCCTAAAAATCTTTTAAAACAAGATACACTTTTAAAATCTACCACACCTCTGGTATCTATTCCATTACCTGCTTCAAAGAAAGAGGTGTTGAATGATGTTTTGGATTCCCCTTTACTCTCTTATACTACTAACAATACTAATCAAGACACTATAGAAACTCTACCGATATTGCCTAAATTACATTCCCCTACCTTGATCCACGGTGATCTTCCAAATTCAAGTACTACGATCTCTAAAGATCCTCCAAAATCTCTAAATTCTCCTGTTAAGATCCACAGTGATCCTCCAAATTCAAAGGTTACGATAACCAGTGAATCTCCACATCCGACTATTATCCATGAAAATGTTCTTCCAATAACTCTAGCGATGTCTGGTAATGATCCACATTCTATAACACAAAAAGACTCTCCAAATTCTATCCAAAAACCAGAAAACTTAATTTATCAAAGACCTTGCTGGATCATCCCTAAAACACGTATAATAACTGTTAAACCGGAGGGATTAAATAATCCTAAATTGTCGAAAGAACTCCCTATTTCTACTGTCACTGGTCATAAACAAGGAGGAACCATTCTTAGTATGCCCCATCTTTCTCTACAAAGTGCAGTACAATCTAACAGTACGAAAGTGACTACGGTGCAAAGTGCATTGAAGCCCCCGAAGGAGAAAAAGGTAGAAGTGAGTAATGATGGTGAGTTGTCGGATTGGAATAAATCCATAGCCAAATGGAACAGTTTGCGTCCAAAGAAGCACCATATACCGTATTCTTATTCCCCCCCGAGGGAAAGTAATTTAAAAACATAAAAAAAAAATGAGTTCTAAAACCCTACAATTCACCGGCTGTTAGCCACCGCGAGTTTTCGCACTTCCGCAATTCTATTCTGTTAGTGTAGGAAACTTCTGTCCACCCTGGACCACCATTCTTTCCCGTCATGTTATGACGAGGAGGGAGGAATGTAATAAAAAAAGTTACCACCCTCCCTTCTCTTTTCTTTTTTTATTCCTCAGAAATTTTTGATGAAGTAAATGTATTTTAGAAGACCGTCCGTATAAATTTTTTATTATTTCTTCACTTAATCATCCTACGAAACTCGACTCCAATTATTATTGAGCACAGGTGCTCCTCTCTTTTCGACTTTTTCCAAGTGTCCTCCGGATGATTCGGAGGTATGTTGATGGGATATTATAGTTAATTTTATGTTGGTATTTTTGTTACAAATTTTAAATAGGTTAGGAAGATTTATATTCATTGATTCATAGTATAGGTAGTGTTTTTGTTTCTAGG
The DNA here is from genome assembly GCA_015478945.1 of Trachelipus rathkii. Classification (NCBI taxonomy): domain Eukaryota; kingdom Metazoa; phylum Arthropoda; class Malacostraca; order Isopoda; family Trachelipodidae; genus Trachelipus; species Trachelipus rathkii. The sequence goes on along the minus strand of JABUQX010106406.1, from coordinate 17,698 downwards.
CACGGGGTATGGATCCCCTTTAACAAGTTTCCTTGAAGCATGGGGCACAGACCCTCTTATAGATTCATCTTTACAAACAAAATACTGGATGAGGATTCCTTTTACTTAAAAAAATGGAATAGGAAAGACGTAACTATAACTATATAAATAAAACAGTTTATCACCGTGTTTTTGTTGATTATAACTAAAAAGTGTGATGTTTATTAGTAAACAAATTTTGTAATATACTAAGTGCGGTGTATGAAATAAACGAATAGTTATCGTGAAATAAAGAAAACATCGTGAAATAAAGAAAACAATACTATTTTTTGAAAAAATAAAAAAAAAATAGCCCTATTTTTTTTAAAAAAAGTAAAAAGAAAACAATTTCTTCTTGTATGTTCTTTATAGTTTTGTAGAATGGCATGGTTAATCTTAATTATTTGCATGTGAAAAAAATGTTGAATATTAAACGAAAACTAAAAACTATTAAAATGGTGGAACATTAAAATTTTTTAAGATTTATTATTAACTGACTCAAATTTAAAACGAAACTGATACAATTTCTTATGATGTGGGGCAACTTGATATGTTTATCAGGGAAATGTTTTTTTTTGGATTTTATTTTTTTTTTGTGTGGTGCACCAGTGAAAAAGATATTTGTGGGGACATTAACTTCTGTACATTACTATTTTTGGTTTGAAGAATCTCAATAATAATTTATTTTTTAAAGTATAAAAACGTAATTTAAAAATTACTTCTAACAAAACCCGATTTTAAATGTATGCTTCCTTTTAAATTGACGTGGTAAAATAATAAAAGAGTACGTTAAAAAGGTAATCAAAAATTCATCTGTTCTTTAGAAGATCTATTATTGCCTATTATAATTCCGGGTTTAATTTCTTGATTTAATCCATTTATTTTTCTTTTTTCATAATAAAACGTATGGTGGAACTGTGGAGACGCTAAAACTTGAATATCATTTTTTCCAAAAAACGTTTGACATACTACGATAATAACCAGAGGTGGTAGATAGGTGGTTATGGAAAACCATGCGCCGTCTCAAGGGCCCAGATCGCTTTAACACTCTGCTCTTTATTTACCTAAACGTAAGTTTTTGTTCCTATTTCTTCATATTCCATATTTTATCAAGTATTTTCTTACCAATTATTTTTTTATGCTGTGCTACCGATGTTTTATTACTTATGTTCTGAAACGTATCATCGTGAGTTCACCCCCAATTTCAGAATATAACAATATATATATATATATATATATTTTAAGAGTCGTTCCTTCAAAAATTGAATTCTAGTCAAAACTTGACATGCTTTGAAGCATACTTTACATTACGAAAAGATTGCGGCACTTAATTATAGTGAGGATGAATATACTGAATATCTTGGTCCACTCACAAGTTGTTAGTATATATAAACTTCTCTTTAACCCTTATTTTTAATTCATTACAATCTAATTTGATTATCAAATATCTATAGTAGTTATAAATGTGTATAACTGTATATCGAACTTGTTGTTCCAATTTAATGAAATAACGAAGTTAATAACAATTCAGAAACCGATTTTGTAATTCGTATTTTTATTTTTAAGTTGTCAATTTCAGTGTGAAAGCAAATTAATATATATCTGTTCTTCTAGTAATAAAATGAGATTTGTAATTCATATATAAGAAATTCAATTACTTTCACCATAAGTGTTTTATATATTTATTATTTTTAAAATATAAAAGTATAGTTTTAAAAAAGTATATCAGTTGAATATTTAATTGTTTACTGTAAATTATCACTTTTAAATTTTTCTTCTTACAGCTTGTACAGGAAGTAGAGTTGGTTATGGAAATGAAAATTGCTGAAATGTGTGAAAAATTGAAAACCATCTGCAAAAAGGTGAAAAAGGAGATATTGCACAACATCTTGGCCCAGAGTTTTACAATTTATTTATAAAAGAGTATTCATCAATTCATTATATTGAAAGCAGTATATACTATGGACCTTGCTTATGGGTTCAGAGTACTTTTTCTCTTTGAAATTGTATTGCACAAGTTTCCGAGAAACAACTTGTTATATTTTAAAAATTTTGCATTCTTGAAGGCTCTGTTATTGCCTTTGATGTATATTTTATAAGAAATTTATCTTACCCTCAAAGTTAGGGCAGTTTTTAGGGCTACTCCCATCTGCAATAACAAGCGAAAAATTTGGAAAATGTTTGCGGTCTGAAAAACTTAATTACATTTTGAACTCTGTAAACCTTTAAACATATATAAATTTTATTAAAATAGGAAGTAATTTTTTTTTCATTTAAATATGAAAATTGTTAATTCTATATTTCTTTTACATATAATTATAACATTTTATAATGTAATTTTCACAGTTTTTTTTTAAAGGAATATGAATAAGCTTTTCAACATTTGCTAGTTCTCATTGTAAACAAATATTAATTTTATTAAAATTGTGAATTTTTATTTTTATTTTTCATTTCTTTTATTTAAATATGAAAATTGTAGTTCCTTAATTAATATAACTTGCAAAATAGTTTGCTTGCCTTTTTTTATATATACCGGTATTATTATTATTATTATTATTATTATTATTATTATTATTATTATTATTATTATTATTATTTATTCTAATTGTATCAAAATTGGTAACATGTACTGGAAAAAAGTATAGTAGAAGAATATGACGCAAGTCGAAAAGAAAGCCCA
>JABUQX010106405.1:15000-25000 GCA_015478945.1 Trachelipus rathkii | reverse complement strand
CCCAGTGACAGAAAAATTGCAAATTCCCCACTTTGTACTCAATCAACTGAGATAAAATTTTTGAATATTAAAATTGAAAACAGCAAACCGAACCACATAAAATCTTGGGCTACGCTAATATAAGGAATAATCCTCTCCTCATCTCCAAAAACCTCTACTACGCTCCATATACTGTACACATTTTTTCCAAAACGTTCTCACGGAAAGACAGTCACCATTCAAGCCTACATCGTATTGACTTTATCAGAAAATTCTAAATTCCTCCTGACGGCTTATATTAGGAATCATGCATTTGAATTTATGCAAAAAAAAAAAAATTTCTTCGAAAATTCACTCGAAATTTATCTCCTCAAGTGGAGAAAATCCCAGAAAGTAACGGTAAAATGGCTAGCCGCCTTAATTGCACAATGGGGATTTGGCTGGCGAAGATCAAGCATTTTCATCGATCGCTTGGCGTTGCCTTGACATGTGGATTTCGGAAGGGTTTACCTAGAGCGCCTAAAATATGAAGATTCTTATTTAAAAAATGATGAAGAAATATTATGTTACAACAGTTTACATAATACTACTGTATCCAGTAGAAAAAGAGACGACAAATAAATAAAAGAAGAACAAGAGAGAACTCGCCATCCGATATATGACTCAAAACAAGATCGAGAACCCATACTAAAACATGTTCTACCGCAAATCTTACCACCAAATATCATTTTAATTTCAAAGGAAGTAAAAAAAAACAATATCTTTACACAAACACTCTATTAGCCAGAAAGAAATTGCTTATTAATAGAGACAGTACACTATTATACTTCATCTTAACATTACAATTATCTATCTCTTCCTCTATACTCTAAACAGCTTCGACATCAGACGTAAATATTATTTCGTTTGTTTCACTAGTAGTATTAAAAATACAGTTTGGAATAATGCTCTTCGTTACAGATAGCATCTTTGAAATACCGATACATACTATGAGGAAAGTCTCTTTATTTTCTCATGTAATAGCTTAACCTTCGGCTCTCTTAAGCTATAACTTGTTTTCGTCCACAAATTTATCTTACTTATCCGTCGATTTTTATACTCAAATTTTTTTAGTTTCTTACGTCGGTATACCATCTCCTTGTCAGTTTTTTGATTTAACTTTTAACTATTCGTACTCTCTCTCATCTCTCATCACGACCTATTGCTTTTTTCTATCATCTCATATTCTATCTTCCGTTCCACTTTTGACTTTTTTTTCTCAATAAAATCTAGTGCCTCTTCTCTCCTCTCTCTCTTCGATGCTTGGCACATACTCTCTTTCTCACATACCATACTACTTCAACATCTCTTGCTCTAATCGGATCTCTCTGTTTTTGTCATTTACTCTTTGCCTTTTAGTATGTTTCCTGCTGATCTCGCGAGTCTTTATTCCTCTTATATCCGTCTCGTTATACGCTAATTTATTTTCAGATATCATATATCACCTTATGTATCTTTACTTATTATAATATACATTTGCTAAACTATTAAACTTACATACTGACCATCTATTATATTACATTTTATTTATGTTATTTTTACCCTATAATTTACTATATCCATACTAATTATAATTTTACCACACTAATCTCAATATAATTATAACTTATAGCTAACACCTTATCATCGATATACTCACTTGAAACTTAACTCACATCACAAATATATATATAATATATATATATTTAATATATATATTATTATATATTAATAATTAATAATATTATATATAATTATAAATATTAATATTATATATAATTAATATATTATATATATATATATTATGATATATTATATATATATATATATATATATATATATTAAATATATATTAATATATATTTATATATAATTAAAATATATATATATATAATTAATACATTATACGGCACAGTGAGTGACTCAACGAGTGCCCCCTAAAAATGTGTATATATTATCGGAGTTATACAACCCTTTTTTAGGGGGCTCGAGCCGCCCGTATGGGTGGACGGAGAGGTACGTATTCATACCCCGTAGAGAGGATGGTCGTGTGTGTGTAAGTGGAGCCCCCTCTGCACATACACCCAAAATAGAACACATATAGTGCGTGGGGTGGTTCCGTGAGACCATACCCCGTGTGGGGGGTGTGTGCTTCCCCCGTTGTCCACCTAGGAGCTCGATTTGATAGACCGCACCAGACTTCTTGACATTCGGGGTATAGGATCATACGCCATGTTTAGTGTTTGCAATTTTTTTATTTGGGTAATTTTTACCGTTAGTGATTAATATCTCTCCCCAAAAAAATAAATCCCCAAAAATGCTACCTCAGCTCCTTTTGGCACGATATCTACTACTATATAACAAATATCTCCAAATAACCCTATTTTTGACCAATAAGTTTTGACGTAACTAGTTATATGCTATGAACCAATAAATTCTTCATAACTATAGTATAATATACTACTATATGGAAAATCAACATTATTATCTACCTATATATATATATATAGATCTACTACTTGTACATTAACAATTATATTATATATTATTTATATATATATTCCAGAATCTATATCTCATATTTATCGAAATATCTTAATATCCAAAGGTCAGAGAATGTTCAACTTTACCATAAATATTATCCTACTGATAAAATAATATATTATAAATATAATTAATAAATAGTATATATATATATATTATATTATTAAATATAAACTTATTATCTAATATAAACTCACTAATGGTGTGAGAGACTCTCACTTATATTTACGTATTATATATTATATATATATATATATATGTCGTATTATTCGATAATACTATATACGTCGTTTAGTAGTAATATATATTTCCAGTGGATATTAGTGAGAATATACTAGTGGTCTATCCTATTATATATATATTAGAGAAAAGAAAATGAATAGAAAGGGTTATTTGAATTTAGTATTTCCTCTATTTTCGTATGCATAAAGATAACCTTGAAAGAATCTATAATACAGAATGGACTGATCAAGTGCGTAGGTATGACTATTCCCTCACGTATCTGTATCCTCCCATGAAAACCTGTAATGTGAAGAGAATAGGACGTCAGTTAAAAAATATATACCAAAAAAGTTTTTTATCAAAAGGTTTTAACTACTCATGCCGATGAATAATTAAAAAACTTCTCCAGATAGGCTCGTAAATCTTCGTACGTTTTATAGAACTTGTCTTCTCTCTCATCGAGCCTGGTGGAGTTAGTGGCAGTGAGATAGATGTGGAAATGTGAATCCTATCAAGGTTATTTTAGGTGTGTCGAGTGAAGGTGATTTGATAAGCGAGCGCGCTAACATTTTGGTATAAAATAGATATGAAAAAAGAAATATTATTTTATATTATTAGTAGTAAAATTATTTTTATACTACATATGTTTTCTTTATAGTAGTGAAATGAAAAATATTCTGAGAATTTTTTAGGACATTCATAATTATCATAATTTAATATAACCCTTAGTAAAGTATAGGGATTGCCCGAATCTCAATAAAAATATTCGATAAAATCGATAATATCGATATTTAAAAATAAAAAATATTCAGTATCTGACCTCCTAGATATTATCGCCATGAAGAAAAAATATCGTTATATCGTAATATATCGATTATATTCAGAAGTATATATATAATCCGGAGTTACTCTAATTATGTTCTTGATATTTTACTATAATTTAAATAGTTCAAGTTATATATTTGTAACTATTCAAGTTAGTGTTGACTCTTGAGTTAACACAATAACCAAATCGGCGTATATACTAATGGCGATGATATTAACTATATATATATAATATATAATATAAAAATTAGATATATATATCTACAAAATGTATAATTTTATTATTAAAGTTATATTCGAAAATATATAAATATAACTTTATTTAACAAGTATTCATGTTTTTTTTAATTGATATATAATAAATAATATATATATAACATCTTTCTCAGATTTTAGTCGCGAAACGCACAATAGTTAAAAAACACTTATAGCTACACATATAATGAAAGAATACAATCTTGGCCCAGATCAGAGGGCAAGGATACGAGTTAACTGAATAGGTCACTCAAAATAATAATCTCCACTAACAAAAAAGAGTGAATAAAAAAAAACATTCAATTAAATAACAAAATAGTACAAGTTTTTAAGCTATTTGGGGATCAGATGCCACGATGTTTTTTATTTTACCACACAGAAATGATGTTGTTAACAGATTTAATTTGCCATTCTTAAACGCAATGAGCTCAAGTTGTTATAGGTCATTTTAACAGTATTATCAGATTTCAAATACATAAATACTACTATATATCTCAGTCAATCATAAAAATTTAGCGAAAATGTATATATATATAATTATATAATTAATATATTAATTATTAATTAATATATTAATATATATATATATTATATATATAATTAATATATATTATATATATATAATATATATTATATAAATATATATAATATTATATATTATAAAATTTACTAAGACTACCTACGTTATATATATATATATATATAAGATTCCTATGGGATTTTTATTTTAATTATTTTCCATTAATTAATTTTTATGGGGGTATACTCAGAGTATCATAGTATAACGGTAGTGAGATACTAAGATAAATATTATAGAGGGGGTAACGTAGTATATAGACGTATTTCTACCCAATAATATACCCCGTATAGTATATAGGTGAGTAGATAGTAGTATAGTATATAGTATACTGATAGTGTAAAGACTCACTCAGAGAGAGAAGGGCATATTAATTGGTAAATACAAGTTGCAGCAGACGTAGCTACAAGAGAGAAAAAAGGCCCGGAGTCACGAAATGGAAAACAACGAATCTTCACTCTTCAGTCTTCAGTCATTTCAAGTTCTCCAAAGTACGCCAAGAGTTGAAGACTGAGAGTGTGTGCTAGAGAAACGTTTCGACTCTCTGGGATCTAGATAAAGAGCAACCTAATATCTCGCGCCCGCGGAGGGTGTTGGTTTGACTGTGGTTTGTGGACGAGGTGAATAAATTAGAATAGACAAGAATCGGGACAATTAGTTTCCAAGCAAAATTTAAACAACTACTATGCTTCGTTCACAACAAATCGCGACTTAATTGTTCGTATAAAAATGAAAAAATAATAAAATAAGCTAGAGCCGAGTTTGCAAAATGATTCCTCTCATCAATAAATACAAAATAAATATTTCTTCCAACAACGAACAGCTGACATCATTAACATATTTGGCGCCTCCTGGTAGGGACAAACGTATATCTTGGACGACTCCGGATAAAGTCTGTTAGATATTTCACACGAAAAATTCTATATTAAATTAGTAACCTCAAATGAGGTATAATTTCATTATTAGTTATTAAACTGAAAAGATGCACAGAAAACAGACAATTACTCATAAAAGAAAAAGAAACATATTTACTTCTAACCCTTTTGTGGAGACTTTTACCTAACTTTAGTTCATATAAAAGAATGTTTAATGAATATTTTCGTTTAATATTAAGATTTAATTAACATTTTATTATAAAGCGAATAATTATTTGATACAGCTTAATTCTTGCCAGTAGTATGATTTGATTAGGCAGTATCTCACGTCGTTACCACGGTTACTCGTGTTCATGTTTTAAATCGTGTATAAGATATCACAAATCCTACACTAAGTAGTACCTCTGTTCCTAATATGTGTTTAGTAATTATTCAAATAACAAATAAAATTATAATATACATAATCAAAATACCACAACTGTACCAATTACTGAAAACATCAGCACCGTGCCACAGAGGCTACAACGGTCAGGCCGATTACAAGGAGCTAGTCATCCTAGATCTCAAAATAAAAATTAAATGAGTAATTATAACTATTTCATGTGAAAATAAAATAGATGAATTTAAATAAATACTAATATGACTAGCTATTTTAAATTCTCGTTTTCTCCTTTTATGTCTTACTCACAAGATACTGATTACTCTAATTTGATATTTTAGGTATATCTAATATATATATATATATATATAATACTGTAAATAATATATAAATTAAAAAAAATAAAATAAATAAAAAAATTATATCCAATTATTAATTTATAGGTATAAAGTCGTTTATAAAAACAGATAAATATATATACTATATATAGGTTATATATATACTATCTTATATATTAATATATATATATATATTTATAATATATATATATATATATATAATTAATAATATATATATATATATTAATATATATATATTATTAATTATATATATATATTAATTTATATTATTAATATATTATTATCAGGAGTTACACATCTTACTTGGAAAAGTCAGGGGAAAGTCAGTGGAAAATAAAATTTAGCGTCTAGGGTTAGGTAAAGATTCAAGAGCGGTGGAACGTTTAAGATTATTAGACTGAATAAGTTCAAGGGAAATTACAATAATTAATAGGGTCAGTATATAGAAATTTAAAATACTATAATATAATATAATTATAAGATAATGATCCATTAGTAATACAATTATTACATATTTTTGATTAATTATTTTGTCTTACTGTATTATATAATTATGAGTGGATATGAGAGATCATAGTATCCATCTGATAAGTGAATGAAAGGGCCGAAAGACACATATGCGGACTGGAGGAATATAGCTAAAAAACATATATCCCATAAATTCTACTTTACTTATAACAGCTGTTTCTTCTCATATTCTTTTACAGTTCACCGTATTGAAAAATAACAACTAATACCATATTCTTCTTCTATATTTTCGTTATGAAATGCAGGTGATGCACATTAAGTTTAACCTCTCCATATCGCATATCAACGTAAAATTGAAAAAGTGTGATATAGATCGATAATAATGGATGTCTATTATAGAACCACTTTTTTATAGAACTATATTTAAATTAAAGACTTATAGTTCATAAGATTCGTTATGGAATACTTTTTTCTATTCTCTCAGGGGGGAATTATTATGACTTTGGTTGGTGTTGTTGTGTTATTTATTACTTTAGAGGGATGTCTCGGAGAGCTCTCTCCATAAGCGCGAGATTTTGAGGGATTGTGGCAGTTGCAGACGCGCCAAAGGTGGACACATTTTAGTGTATTTAGTTTATATTATACTTCTCCATAATCAAAAAAAAATTATCTCTTTATCATAAAAGGATCCGTGCCCACGGTGGAGCTAGTCAAAACATAAAACAAAGCCTTGGTTATGGCAGTATCATAGTTCACAGAGGTTGGATATCTCTCGCTGCGTCGTACTACTAGGGGGACGAACAGGTATTGATGGAGGAGAATTTGCTGTTATAGCCAGTCGTAACAATGCCCTCCCCTCGTGCTCTCACAGCCTACACAGCTTCGCGTTTGTCTGCTCATTAGAGTTAAACCTCCGTAACAAAAACTTTGAAATATAGACCACAATAGAACGTAAGTGCAAATCAAATGACAAGACAAATTTTCTCGAGGAGCAATAAAACCAAACACTATTTTGAGTATACTACAAATATGACTTTCCTTCCTGGTAAAAGTACTTAATCACCTGCGTCCAGAGAGGCTGGTACAGAGTTTTCGATTGTAGATGCCTAGGATGCTAAAATTTATCGACTCATGCCTCGAGTACAGGGGAAAACCAATAAAGATTGATATTTATTGCTTAAAGGCATTGTACACAATAACCGTAAATCACTAACTCCAAAGTAGTTTGAAGAGGAGTGTGTCTGGTTGCTGTGAGTATAAAATAAGCAAAAAGATGACTACTAATATACGTACTAACTTAATTGCTCATGTTTGTAAGTTTTTAATATAGTTTTTCCCCTTGTGATATATCTGAAAATTTCGCAAAAAATATTTTCTTGCTTAATCAAAAATTTGTGTGTAATTTTAAATTTCCTGGTAGTCGATTGTCTCTCTTATTTAATTATATGATACATATGTTAACATGTGAGGCATTTGTGATACTTTCTTTCTCTTATGGAGTACCTGGGAAGATTCTAGATGTTATGGCGGCCAATTTATGGCTAAATTATTATATAATTAGGATCTAAGATATATATTTCAGCATATATGTCAAAATATCGACATAGATTGATAGATAAAGGGAGGGTTTTCTTGTTATTAATAATAATAAGCATAATTTTTAGCTTGTGAGAATTTGAATATATTAAGATAACAGAGGTTCTGATTTCTCTCTCATATAAAGAATACAAGTTGTCACCAATTCTATAAGATTTTACATGAAATATGTGTCATTAATAAGTACCTATCACTTCTATAAAAAAATAGTTTGACAAATGTAAGTTAGCTGCCTTCAAAATAGTTTGTGGAAAGGAATCGTAAAGTTCATTTCTTTAGGAGATCAATGAACAGAAACCAACAGATAAGAGAATAAAAAGTGTATGAAAAAAGTAATAGTATATATCCATACAGATCAATACACTTGAAGAATGACTCAGAGAAAGTATGTTAAATACTGAAAGCCTTTTAACTAGTATCATTTATAGATATAATGGATAAAAGAGGCTGAAGAAATATAATAAAATTAAAAAGAAGAAAAAAAAGTTTAATTTTATTAGGTTCACAAATTTAGAACTTTTTTCATCCTTCGGTGTTGACACGATAATCAACATCATTAGGCCTTAATTTAAATGTTAAGCTTTTATATTTATTTTCTTTTTGTATATAATATTAAAATTAAAAACTGTTTACTTTTGGTGATAATAATTAAAAAATCAGTTTTAATGCGTTTGGAGGCCAATATTTGAAATAAAGGCTAAAGTAGCTGAATACTTTTACACTGGAGAACACGCGGACCAAGTATCCAATATTAAAGGCTTTCTGGGGATCGACGCTCCGTTCAAATAAGTTAATTCCTCATTTTAATTTATAATATATGTAAATGTATAGATAAAATTTATTTTTTGCAATAATGATTAATAGATTTTTAACATACTCCAAAAATATATACGTAACACGTACTGTATATTCAGTATGTAAAAAATTGGCGAGATATTTTGAGTCAGGGAAAGTCAGGAAAGTCATGGAGGATAAGCATAGGTGAAAATTCAATCATTCAGAAATCTTCACAGTAGCATTGGAACCCTTGATAACTATTAATTAATTATTATTATATACTCTAATAAGCCCAATACTTATATCATCTTAATGCTACTTTAAAAATGAACTTAACTAGATATTTGACATAGATGTGCATACATTTGTAGAGAGTGATCTTTAAATACATTATTTCCATTTGTGTTATTTTGTGGAGTTCTATCAAATAATACTCTGCCAAGTTATAAATAATATTGTATTTTACCTTCGTATCTTTCAGTTACTGGACACATGAACCTGTAAATTATGTCTTCATTTTATCACTTAAAAGTAAGTAATATTTCATTGCTAACAGTATAAATACATATGTTTGGGAATTTTCATTTTACTTCCCATCAATTTCCAATAATTTTTAGTGTGTATGAGAACGATATATCCACATTGAAAAAAAAATCACTAGAAAATAAAAACATAGAAAATAAAAAGTCGCTTAATATATGTAGATGATACATCAACAAACCGACAATATATTGATTGAAGCTCTCATACATTAGGTAGTGCATGTGCCGATTAATTGTCGATCGACTCAACGCGTTCTATGCCATCCATTTTTCTTCTCCTTCTTTAAGGTTTTTGGTTTGCACCGAAATAAAAACTCGAATAATTTCCGTAAAAGACAACATCAGATTTCTCGGTATTATTTACGACAGAGCATATGGGGGAGGTGAACGTGCAACTCGAGATGAAATCGAAACGTCTGCAGAATGTGCGTGGACTTTAATGTACGTTGTGTATGTGCATCACTTTTCTAGCTATAATTGTAAAGTATAATTGAGGTTACTTTGTTCTTCGCATGTAAGAAAGATTAGAATGGGTAGGAACAGTTTTTAAGCAAGATGAGATTCTTATTTTTCACGTTAGCCTC
>JABUQX010106405.1:2500-10000 GCA_015478945.1 Trachelipus rathkii | reverse complement strand
TATATATAAAATAGCAATATATTAATATATATATATATATATATATATATATATATATATAATATTATATATATAATATTCTACCCATGTAAAAACATCTAGCTACCCACTGATATATATATATGATAATATAAAATAATATATATATAATATAATATATAATTTTATAATATAGAAAATATATAATATATATATATATATATATATATATATATAGTGAGAGAGAGGAAAATACAATACTAGTGAAAATTTTAAATACATTTAATGAAGTATTTGCAGAGATTACAAAATAATATATTACATTGAAAAGTTCAACTTAATAATAATAATAAAATTTGATAATAATAATAATTATAAAAAATAATAATGTAACAAAAATAAAAATAATATTCATAATAACAGTAACAAGATAGCTATAATTGTAGACAAATATACAAATAATACTGATAGGAGTGTACATAATAATAATAAAAATAATCACAAATAAGTTATAACCCTACACTATATATATATATATATATATATATATATATATATATATATATAATATATATAAAAATAAATATATATATATATATATATATATATATATATATATATATATATATAATATATATATATATATATATATATATATATATATATATATATATATATATATATATGAGCGCTCCTAGCTCAGAGGTAGAGCACTCGCTTAGCAAGCGAGAGGGCCCAGGTTCGAGACTGGGTGGAGCGAGAGAACGTGAGCTATTCTCTATTAACTCTAGCTTCGTCTCACTCAGACGTTAATGAGTACATTGGTAGCGTGCTTTGCTACTAGTGGGGAAACTTCCCGGCATCCGCGATAGGCCTGGCCAGCCAGCGGATTTAGCCGTTAGGCCCGTGATACCCAAGGACCTTTCTCGATGGGTCCCACTGACAGGTCGTGAGACCTTCCTGGGGGAGGACGTTTTATATATATAATAAAAATTTAAATAATATATATATATATATATATAATATATAATATTATAAATACTATATATATATATATATTATATATATATTATATATATATATATATACACTATATATATATATATATATATATTTCTACAGTTGTCACCACCACTCACGGGAGAGCCCTATTCAGGGAGGGGTGTTGCACACCAAAGTTTTCATCCGCTAGCTCAAAAATTATGCAGATGAGCACAGGACGCAGGCTTTAAAGTGAGGGAGATTAAATTCAGCAAGGAACACAGAGATGGAAGAGAATTCCACAGAAAAGAGTGGCAGGAAAGAAGGATGCACCGCAGCAAACTAGCCTGAAGTTACCAAGATCCACACAAAACTCAAGCACAGAAACAGCACCCCTTGTGCTATGAGGGCATCGTAAAAGGTGGTGGTACGCGAGTGGCTAGTTCCCTCAAACACCTGCCGCTGCTGGACCTTATGTTAAAAGAGATAAAGACACAACATCGCGCCGCCCAAAAATAGAGGGTCAAGTGAACTGGAAAGTACAGGACGGTTTTTTATAAGCCTTTGGCTTTTGACTCGACCCATGTCCAAAAGCCGTGTGAAACAAGAGCCCCCCCAGATATGAAGAACAGTACTCCAACAAGGCTGATGAGACCCTTGTGAGTAGCTGGTAACTGAGAAAGAAAAAGTCTCGCAGTCTAAAACAGAACTCCAGTTCTTGAGCCGCCCTAGCAAACGTTGGATGTGAGGTTCAAGACATTTTTATTGTTTAGTTTAAGGCCAAGGATGTTTATATTGTCAACAGGAGAGACGAGGAGAACCGTTGCGAAAGATTTAGGAAAGTTAGAAGGTGTTTTAGAGAGGGAAATTGTAGAAGATAAGTTTTCTAAAGATTGAATTTCACATGTTTGAGACGCCCAATCGGAAATTCTAACCAGACAGCGAGAATAGAATCGGAAAAGTTAAGAGACGAGAGGGCAATTCTAGAAGTAAACGAAAGAGCAGAATTGAAATGAGTTGAAGAGTGAAGGGTCGAGTCATCGGCATATGAGTGGATAGAGTTAGATGTGCAGGTGAGAAGATCATTAATGAAAAGTAAGAATAAAGTAGGAGATAAGACCGAACCTTGAGGAACACCACTATTGACAGAAAAAGAAGAAGTCGCTCCATCAACCACAGCCGATATTGAGCGACTTGAAAGAAAGCTAGACATAAGTAAGCAAAGAGAAGGAGGAAACCCAAAGGAGGGGAGCTTGGAGAGCAGTGACGCGTGCCATACCCGGTCAAATGCTTTGGATATGTTAAGCGCCACCAAGCAAGTCTCCCCGTAGTTCCTAAGAAAGGAAAACCATAAATCGGTTAAATAGGAAAGTATATCGCCAGTAAGTATATATATATATATATATATATATATATATATATATATATATATATATATAATATATATATATATATATATATATATATATATATATATATATATATATATATATATATAATATTATTTCTTCTTCCCCCTCTATTCTTACCTTCCTGCTTTGCCCCAGATTGGGGGTTAAAGGTCGCTGTACAAAGCATCGGAAAAGAAAAAAGCGTTGAGAACATGACAACGTCGAAAAGAAAAGCCAGCCTTACGCCCCCTCTGTACCATTAATTAGTGAGAGCTCTTCCACAGACAGAAAAGCCACCCTAGAGCTTCATGGACCGCGACGGACCCTCACTATGGTAAATCGTCAATGTAAGGGTTTATCCCTTGGCCCAGTGGGCCACAACCATGCCCCCATTACAAAACCCCGCCATTTCTCTCCTATCATGCACCTTTATTCTCGCTCTGCCAAACTCCACATTTTCCTCTCCTTCAGACATTCGTTCACCGACTCAATCCACTTCTCTTCGGTCTCCCCAGCCGGTCGGTTCCAAACACACTCACCACTATACATCCGCTTAACCAACCGCTATCATTCATCCTTTCCAGACATGACCAAACCATCTCAACATACTTTCATTATTCTCTCATTACCCTTCTTCACACCACACCACTCTCTAATACGTTCATCCTCTCTTTATCAATTCTTCTCACACCTAGCACACCCCTAAGATTTCCATCTGAACACATTTAACTTTAGATCATACTTCTTATTCCAGACCATAGTCTCACTACCCTACAATAACAACAGGTAACAACATACCCCATGTAAGACCCTAGCACACTCAAGACTTAGTCCTTTGCATTCACCAACGATTTAATGCCACCAGCCACCTTCCTGCCATTCACAAACTTTCCTACTCACTCTGCATCGTCCGTTCCCTTCGTCTCATCCAACATAGACCCTAAATATTTAAACTCAGACACTTGATTTCTCAGCCGCTCACCATCTAACATAACTCACACTGAGGACTGTCCTCACCACAACCATAACCTTACTCTATCCACGTTACTTTCAAGCCCCTCCTTTCACACACCCTGCCAAATCTCTCTATCAATCCTCTTAAACCTCTTTAGATTCGCCACACAGAACCAAATCAGTCCGCATATAATAGTAGGCAACCCTCCACTCCAACTTCCATTCTCCACCATTGCTAACACCATTTCCTGCCCCATCCCCACCTCAATTCTTCATAACCCATCCATAGACAAATTGAATAACCAAGGAGACCATAACACAACCCTGTCTTACTCCGCTATTAATCCTAAAACAATCACCATTGACACCATTTATTCTTACACACGCTTCACTATCGTCATACATACTTTTGATTCCATTCAGAAGCCTACCACCAACACCATATATCACTAATCACCTGCCATAAAGCTTCCCTATTAACTCTATCATACGCCTGTTGCAAATCTATAAAACCTAAATATAATTTATTCTTCTTCTCCCTCCATTTTCTCAATCATTGTTTCAAGTAAAAGATTTTGCATCCACACATCCTCTAACCACTCCTAAAACGCACCTTTTTTTTCACCAATCAGTCCCTCAGTCACTCGACGCACTCTTTCGACCAAAATACCAGCATATACCTTCCCTACAACACTCAATAAACTTATTCCCCTATAATTTCTACAGTTCCCCTTTTCTCCCTTACCCTTATACAAGGGTACTATTACCGCTCTCCTCCAATCCCTTGGAACTATACCCTCCATAAACGCTTTATTACACAACTTCCAAATCCAATCAATCACCATCTCGCCTCCGCTCTTGATCATTTCACTAGTAATTTCATCTATACCTGCAAATTTACCATTCTTCAACTTTCTCACCCTACCCATTACCTCCTCCTTACTAATTGCCTCATCCCCCAAAATACCTAATTCCTTCTTGCACGATCAAACCCACACACATTCACTAACACCTCATCATTATTGTTAATATTGTGCAGATTTTCGAAGTGTTTCTTTCAACACTCCCCTCACATCCATTTCATCAGTTACAAAAGCACCATCCCTATTCATATTCTTCTGAGCAGATTCCCCTTATTATCATCTTAACCTTTCGCGCTCTTCCAGAAGAGCTTCCTATTTCTTTGTACCCATTCATCCTCCTTCCAAACTGTTCATTTACCTCTTGTTTTCTCCTACGTATACACCTTTTAGTATTTCTTTTTTCCTCCTTATATAATTCCAAGCATCTTTCTTTTGAATCTTCATCATTTGCTTTAGTACATATCAACCACGCTTCTTTTTTACCTTTAACCGTTTCATCACCTCTTCATTCCACCATTCGCGTAACATTCTTACTTCCTACTTTAGCACATCCACAACACTTCCTTTGCACTACTAAACAATTTGCTCCTTATTCCCCAGATCTTGCTCAGTTTATCACTTGTCACATCAACCGTTACTAGCGAGCGCTCTTACATACTTATTCCTTATTATCTTTTCACACTTAACTTCTCACTCTTAATTTTACCCACTTCCTTCGTATCACCTTCCTCTCCATCCAAGCCCCACTATATATTATATATATATATAATATATATATATATATATATATAATAATATATACCAATTTTCAACCAAACCCGCGTGCGTGCTGGTGTGGTATAATAACAACAATGTTAAACAATTTTTACCTACTATTACTTACATCACTACAATATAATAATAATATATAAATAATTAACTATTAATTAACTGATGTATTACTAGTTAAAGAGATGGAGGTGAATGACGAAATTACAAGGCTAGCAATAAATATATATATATATATATATATTAGAATATACTATATATATATATATATATATAGTATATATAGTATATATACTGTTAATCCACTACCTCCTTCCCCGGATTGGGCGTGAGTTGGCGCCCAGCATACACCAGAAACAGAAAAGTTAGTAGAAGAACATGTAAATCGAAAAGAAAAACCATCCCTCTTACCCTTAAGTGAGAACTCGTCAATACACAGAAAAAAATCAAAATCTAGGCGGCTTTCACGGACTGTGAACGAGACTCTCACTGTGTATTCTCGTCAACGTAGCGTTCAACCCTTGGACCAGGGGTCACACAACCATACCACCTCACAAAACTCTACCATTCACCTTTCTTCTCGACTCTGCCAAACTCAGATTCCTTTACTGACTTGATCCACTTCCAGCCGGTCGATTTCCAGCACACTCTCAGCTATACATCCATCCGCTTAACCAACCGACTATCATCTATCCTTTTCACATGACCAAACCATCTCAATGTACTCTCGTTTATTCTTACTTACATACGCCTTTTTTTCACACCACAGAACTCCCTAATTCGTTCATTCCTCATTTTATCAATTCTTTTCACACCTAAACTCATTGTACCTAAGATCTATACCTCTTGTTCCATACCATAGTTTCACTACTATATATTAACACAGGTGACAATATACCCTCATGCAAAACAATGGCGGATTAGACTTATCCTTTTACATCCAAGAATTTTATTTGCACCAGTCACATTCCTACAACACACTTCTCATCCTTCTTTTCATCCAAATATATCCTAAATATTATACTGAACTCGTTTCAGTCGCTCAATATCTAGAGCGAGTGAGCGTGAGAGCACCTGGACTTTATCACTCGTCTATTATAACCTTACTCTTCATCTACATTACTTTGAAACCCCTCTGCCAATCCTCTTAAACTCTCTCCATTCGTCACGCCAAACTAAATTCATCCTAGCCAATAAAGCAGGGCACCCTAAAAACTCTCTTCCATTCCATCATTCTAACACTTCCAGTCCACGCCCACCCTCAATTCTTTCATAACCCCATCCATATACAAATTAAATAATCAAGGAGACATAAAACATTCCTACCTCACTCTGCAATTAATATTAAACCAATCACTTTCAACTCTATTTGTTCTTGCACACTTTTCACTATCGTCATACATGCACAATTTTGATTCCATTCCGAAGCCTACCATCAACACCATATATCACTAACACCTGCCACAGAGTTTCCCTATTAAACCTGTCATACGCCTGTTGCAAAGACTTCCATAAAGCCTAAATATAAATTATTATTCTCTCTCATTTTCTCAATCATTTGTTTCAATGTAAAAATTTGATCTAAACATCCTCTACCACTTCTAAATGCACCTCGTTCTTCGTCAATCAGTCCCTCGACGTACTCTTTCAATCAAAATACCAGCATATATTTCCCCACATCACTCAATAATTCCCCTATAGTTCTTACAGTTCACTTTATAAACCTTACCCTTATATAAGACCTTAAGGTAATAACAATTATTATATTATATATATATATATATATATATACCACATCAATCTGTCCCTATAATATATATATATTAAATAATAAATATATATATTATATAATATATATATATATATATATATATATATATATTATATATATATATTATAATAAATAAATTATATATATACATAATAAATATAATATATAATATATATATATATATTTATATAATATATATATATTATATATAGACCTTAAGGGTATATATACATATTATTATATTATATATATATATATATATATAATCACCACCATCATCTGTCCCTTGCTTCCTCATAACTGAGAATTTTGAGAAAATTAAGTTTATCACAATATTCACAATGAAAACGAACAAAACTCGGTACTCTGGAAGACCTATTCGAAGTGCAAGAGGATAGCTTTTGAAATCTAAGGAGGTTAGCCTTGTATGATATTGTCTTTGAGAGATGAAATCCTGGAGACGGCCGGAAATTCAAAATATGCCAGCTGTACTGCAACAAAGGTTGTCAGGTTGTTTCCTCTGTAAGCGAAAGAGATTAATAAAATTACTAAAGATAATCTACATACGCTGAAACAATTGTAATTCAGAATGTACAGCGAAAACAGCAAAAAATATAAATCAATTTATAGAACAAATGTGAACAATATAATACCTTTTTTTGGTGGAAAGCAAAACTACTTCTCCTTCTGAGCTTTTAGAGGTCGTTAATTTTTTTCACCGACGTATCTGTTGATCATCTTAAGTTCAAGTTGTATAGGGTAATGCACGTAACTTTTCCAGTCTCATCAATAA
>JABUQX010106404.1:0-10000 GCA_015478945.1 Trachelipus rathkii | reverse complement strand
AACCTCCTAGTATACTACTACTTATATCACTCATATAGTATCATATATATACTTAATATTATTATTACATTATATATATATAATCCTTATATATATATATATATATTATATCATTCATATATAAATTAAGCCTAATATATATAATATATAATCATATAATATGTATATATACTATCTAAATATACCACTTATACTATATCATCAAATATATTTACATGCATATACTCATTTACATATATATATACTTATATAGCTAATATATATATATAACTATATATATATATAATATATATATAATACACATATTACGTCTATAATACCATTATCTTATATATATACTACTAGTATAATATCATTAATCATATCATAGTATATATATTAGTTAATATATACTAATAATATATTATATATATTCATTATAATAATATACAATATATTACTATATTATATATAATTATCTATAAATATATTATATTATTACCACTAATTACTATTATATATCAATACTAATGTTAACCATACTTAATAGCTCAGACTCTAATGCGAACATTCATACCTATCTTACTGACTATATATATATACTACTGATGATATATTGATAAATACTATAATGTCTCAATGTGTACAATACTTATTTATATATACTATATATATATATAATAAATCTACATATTTATACATAATACATATATATGCTTTTATTACAAAAATTTATATTCTCATACAGATAGATATTAAAATGTTATATATATATATTATATTATTATTATATATATATATTATTATATATATATATATATATATATATACAATTATATTTATATATATAATATATTGATATACTATATATATATATATATATTATATTAATATCATTTTTTAATTCTTATATATATATAATCGTTTGGCAAACTTAGTTTTAAATAATGAAAAAGATATTTTTATTGAATAATTATTATTAAAATTGATTACGGTGAAAGAAAATAAATTTCGTCAATTTAATATTGAGTAGTAAATTACTATAATTGTATATATATATATGTGTCTCAACGGAACAGGGTATTGTTGCGAAGATCTTGAATAACTCGTTATATATAATATATCATGTGAACCTATCAGATTGTACTAAAATATATTAGCAACTCCGTATATGATAGATGACTCTATATAATATTATGCAGTTATTCGTAAGTATTTTGTTGCATTATTAATTAATATGGTCTGATTTCAATTTTGCTTTAAAATTATTGACTTTATATATGAAAAATAGGAAAATGATGAGATCTTGATTAATAATTAGAAGTCCCACATATGACTGGACCTATCGCGGAGACTAGCCTATATGTACTACTACGTTTTTATTTCCTATTATTTAGTAAGTTATTAGTCTTAGTATATTTAATTCAAAAATTTTAGCATTAATTATATTATAATATTATATTATAATATAGTAGTTATATGAGAGATTATATAAGTATTTTAAAAAGCAATAGGCCATATCAATTAGATCCTAAAAAACTCCTTATCCTATAATAAAAGATTTGCTATAGTGATTTCCTCTAAAAATACTAAAATTGCAATGTAAATAATCATTTTAAAGCTCAAACTGTAGGCATATTTGCCCAAAATAATAATAAATATATTATACACAAAACATTCGGATGTCCGGCCGTTGGTTGTTTGAGCAACATAGTAGCGCCGTAAAAGTAGATCACTGATCCTAAAAGCGATCAATATGTCAATCTCTTATTCAAAAGTCTTTTTATAATCTATGAATGCTTATTTATTATGATTTTTTATTTTTTTTTTTTTTTTTGCCCTTTTTTTTTTGTGGAGTCTTTTCCTGTAAAACCCTTTCCAAAAAACCCAAAACTTAAAAAGTCAAACCACATAATTTGGATTCATTAATTAAAGAAAATACCACTCTCTATATATATAAATTATATATATATAATATACTATATTATCATATATAATATATAATATATATATATATATATATATATATATATTATATATATATATATATATATGTTTTTTTTTATATAATATCACCTGACCATACGATAGGTATGTTGACTCTCATCAAAATTTTACATTCTCTTTCCTCCAAAAAAAAAAAAAATAAAATTAATAAAATAACAAAACATAAAAAACCATAAAAAAAAAAAAAAAAAAAAAAAATCAATATATAGTTCGCAAAGTTAGGGCATTCTAGGCCTAGACTTTCAATTCAAGATATTTTATGTTTTTTTATTTTTTCCTATTATATTTTTTTTTTTTCTTGGCCAAATCTAATAGGACCTAATTCAAATCAAAGTCAAATAATTTGATTGAAGTTTGTTATAGTCCTAACATGCAGTTTAAGCCCTATAGGTCAAGGCCATTTCAGGTCCCTCAAAGTGTGCACAAGTAGATATTTATCTTCTCGCATGAGATCCATATATGCTGACGACAAGTAGTTTAACGCCTATAGATAATAATAAAGAGATAAAGATAGATTGCAGTTTATCAGTGCAGGGGACGTAACCTAACGGGGCGACCCCCAGGATGGCATTGCCCACGCGGGATCCTATTAAGCGAGGGACTGGGACCAACATCTATACGCAGGTAAAGCTTGCCCATAATGCGAAGAGGATGCAAATACAAAACGAATAAACCTAAACTCGATACAAATATCATATTAACCATGAAGTGTCACATTAACACGTTCATATATATATAATATTAATATTAA
This sequence comes from Trachelipus rathkii, assembly GCA_015478945.1. Taxonomy (NCBI): domain Eukaryota; kingdom Metazoa; phylum Arthropoda; class Malacostraca; order Isopoda; family Trachelipodidae; genus Trachelipus; species Trachelipus rathkii. Next base: position 7,263 of record JABUQX010106404.1, on the reverse strand, counting down.
ATATATATAAATTAAATAATATATAATAATATAATATATATATATTATATATTATATATATATATATATATAATATTATTATATATATATTAAATATATTATAATATTATAATAATATATAATATTATATTAATATTATATATTATATATATATTCAATCTAAAAATCTACATTAGTATAAATATACCTAAATAAATCATATTTATGGCAATATAAATATATATTAATATCTATTAATATTATAATAATATATAAATAATATATATATATATATTATATATATATAATATATTAATATATATATTATATATATCAAGTTAATAAGAATATCTCCACCGACTATACAAGCCCTGAAGATTTGATGTTGATCGGACAAAGTATAAAAAAAAATATCCATATTTCACTTTTTCAAACAATTCCAAAATTTATAGTCGGGCAAAATGCATCTTTTTTTACTTAGATATTTTTTTGTATACCAAGATAATTTTTAAAAATTTTCAAAAAAATCTTTTTTTTGAAAAATTTGTTCCAAGAACAAAATCCAAAACTATGCATATACAAAGAAATTATCTAAGTTAAAAAAATGTGTCTCTTCCCCGACACATATGCCCTGAAAATTTTATCCACTTCAACCCCGAACAGGAACAGGAAAAAAATTATCGCCAATTTTCATTTCAAAATCCAAAAAAAGTGGTTGGAAAGGACAAACCGTCTGAGCCACAAAACTCAAAAATATCGAAAAATCCCTTTGGCTATTGTAGGTAATGAACCTATCTAGGCATATTTCAGTTTGAAGTCATTCGAAAAAAAAATTTGGAAGTTGATACGAAAAATGTCAAAAAACATGGGTTTGAAAAATATGGAAAATACTAAGATGATAGACTACAAGTCACAGAAAACACCTTGAAAACCAAGTTTTATTAGAGGCAAAAAAGAACTACAGTTTGGTGTTTATTTATATAGGGTCAAAATCGGCTGAAAAATACCAATTTATTGTACTCATTATTTAAGGGGGTTGTATAAATATGGGGCGTGCCTTAAGAAATAGTGTTGCATCTCCCTGAAGAAAAATTTGTCCCGGTTATATAACATTACAGAGTAACAGTGCCGAAAACTTTGAGAAGACAAATAATTAATTAAGGTATTTATATACAAAAACATTAAATAGAAAAATGCGAGTACTAAGGCATGATTAGGTAGAGCAAATATGCGAGGGAAATATTCAGGACCTCAGGCTCGTATATAGAAAATTGTACCAAATGCAGAATACTATCATTGCTGCAGTACTCATAATACAATATTATAATTCTTCCACTTTTTCCTCTCTAAATAATGTAATGCTCTTCAAAATTTATACTAACAAACTGTAAAAAGTATATGTGCATTTCTATAAGTTCTTACTACACTCATAAATATGAGTGCAATGAGAAATTTAACAGGCTTGAGTTAAACAAATAACGAATGCTTCACAAAAAACACTAAAAAATTGTTGAGTCCATACTAATGGTATCAAGTATGAATTCTCTTACTACAATAAAAACAATTTCAAAGTATTTTTCGCTATAAGTTCTTATCTACAAGTGATATTTATAGAGTAAGAAGTCAAAGAAGAGATAACATAAAGCCCTTGGTCTCATGAAGAAGTAGGATAAATTTTGAGTTTATTCTCTGTCTTGTGTTTCAATATAGTAAAGTATTGAAACATCAATGATTGTTCTTCAAAATTGTTATGCATATAAGAGTCCATAATATCAACTATCAGAAGCAACTTATCTTATATGGACAAGCAAATCATACTTAAGTTGAGCTAAACAACATAAATTGAAGAATTATAGTTATAGGATGAGAAACTACATGGTTATTTCATGCTCACCTATCATTGAACATTGATAGCAAATATACTATCCAGACTGTCAAATACAGATTAAAAAGTTTTTTGATAGCTTATTACCTATATATTAAAAGATATTGAAGTGAACCCAATTGTAAAAGTGTTTTATTATTCTATATTACGAATTCTATAGTGATCTTTAATATGAATACAGTATAACGAATTCTATTATTATTATGCTAATGAAACAATGTTATAGTTATTTATCATTCTATTTTATTAATAGATATACTTATATATATATATATTATATTTATATATTTATTATAATTATATTTATTTATTATTTGATTAAAAATATTAATGTTTCTTACATTAAAAAACTTCAACTTCCATTAAATATATATCTATTCGTAAAAGTTTTCTTTTTCCAGACATGTCCGCCATAATGTTGTAATGTCGTTACGCTAAAAATTTTTTTTATAACCTAAAATTTATATTGAGTTTGGAGAATATACGTAAGATTTATTATATGTTTATCTCTCTATTCTATCTTTTTATATATATTTAGCTCTGATTCAAATAGTCAAAGTTGCATAGATTAATCGAGCTACAGATAACTGTTTTATTCTAAGTGAAAATAGAAGTTCTAGAGTTTATATTCTCTTTTCGAGATTTGAATTTTTTAATGATTTTAAAAACCCAATTGCAACAATCTTATATTCAAATTCCATCATTAATGACGGATCTCGAGTCTAAAACTCGACAAAGAGAATAATCTGCCTGTGTATCGCAAACATTATTATTAATGAAATCCTAGCAAAACTTATATTATATCGATAGTAAGAAGAAGTCTCATGCTTACCTGAACAAAACCTAACCATGACTTGATGCTACAGCAGAGTATCATTTTATTATGTATTTGAACTTGAGTCTCTGAGTAACATATGTTTGCAACAGTGTCTGAGCACTCTCGTGTGTTCTCAGATAACGCATACATATGTTCATAAAACATCTATTTTGCAGTATTCTAATTTAAATATAATAATTACTATCATAAACTTATATGAACAATTTATTATTATAATGAAAAATAGAGATAATAAACTGAGTTTAGGTCGATATAACATAATAGGAATCTGAATAGTATATATTACCTGTTAAAGCCGAGAATGCAATGCAATATAGCGCAAAACGTTTTAGAGAGGTTAAAACTATTAATAGCGATTCAAGTCTCTTACTAAGGTAAGATTTGCAACAAGCCGAGATTACAGCTTTATCACGTGTTAGTGATAGATGAAAATCTCCTTATTTCTATATTTGTTCTTTTAATTTTTATTAACTTGTGAGAAAGAACAAGTAATGTTTATTGTTAAGAATTGTTCATTTTATGAACTTTGTTTTCCATTAAATAAATTTAATTTTTATATTAAAAAAATATTTACAAAAATATAATTATAATACTAAGTATAAAACTAAGTATAAACTATGCTACTGAGATTATACTATAATACTATAAATATATTATCCTAATAAATTATAATTAGTTGACTATATAACGTATTCTATTGTAGTTTTTTTTTAAGGTATTTAAATAAAAAATTAGTTGAATATTAATTATTATCTAACTTGAAATTTAATTTTAGCTGAATATCTATATAGTAAATACTGAATAATAAGTTATATTATTGATATATTTTTATTAAAATAATTTTTTTACTATTTAAATATTTTATATATTATTAATAAATAATATCCAAATAATTTTTTTTTAAATATATGTATTGTTCCTAAAGATAACAATTTTCATAATTCTCTAAGGCTATTTATTAATACTCTTTCATATAAAAATGTATACTATATTTAATTGATATAAATATAGGTATTTATATTTATGATTTATTTCAGTCTTGTGTTAGTGAAATCCTTATAACTACGAGTTAGCTAAAATTACTACAGTCTTTTCGGAACTGCAATCTACAAGTAGTATAGCTATATCAAATGAAAGCTTAATTTGATTAGTTTTTTATTTTATTATAACATCATACTTTTCGTTTATACTATTAATCAGGTAGAAAAATATATATTAATACGAATTGAGATTTATGAGAGTACTTGTTCGTAATATAGATAAATATGATAAATAGAAAGAGAAAAAGTTAAAATTAATGAAATGTGCTGAAATAAGTCTATATATTTGACTTTTTTCAAACGATGTTAAAAAATGACGAACTCAAGATAAAAATAATAAAACAATATTCTTACGAGATGGAAGACTTTGAATCATTTTGACTTTCACTTATAAAAAAGTAATGTATCTGTCCAGTCTTTTAGTTTATATTACATTTGAAAAATAGATGAAATGTATAAATGTAGCGCCTTTTCACTAATCCTATTTTTCATTCTATTAATGATGTCCTCTAGCTGGAAGCTGGATGGATAATATAATTCAATATCTAATGAAATCCAATATAGTATTCATGAGTTTTTTTTTGTTTTTTTTAACATCTAAAACATACTGAGAACTCGGGTGAGTAAATCTATAGAGTATTACATTTATATATTATTGATAGAGTATTTTATTTTATTTAGAGAAGTTTCATACAATATATCTTACACACACATAAACAATATAAAGTTACATTTATTAAAACTAAAAGATAAAAATATACTTTACATTTGCTCAATAATTTTTTCAAAAAAACTATATTAATTACTAATATAATTTTATATATATATCTAAGTATATATATTAGGGGGCACGGATATATGTATGAGCAGATATAAATTTATTGAGCTCAGCTACTCAATAAAACCATATATATATATTATATGGCTCCAAAATGCACTATTTTAAATTAATATAAATAAATTAATATATTATACATATATATATATTATAGGATATATATATATATAGTATATAGTATATATATATATATATATATCAATTAAACTAGATGATACTTATTTTTTGGAGGGGGGGCTTAATTAATTTTTGTACAAAATTAAAAATTTTGTACAAAAAAAGAAAATCTTTAATACATGTTTTTCCCTTTTAAAAGAACATTTATACTCATTTTTACATACTTTTCTACAAAAATGTTTTTACTTTTTTATGCAAAATCTAATTTCTCAATAAAAGAGTTAACTAACCTGATAAATAGTCATATAAATACCATATAGATATATATATATGTATGTGGTATATAACATATATATATACGAAGAAGATTTTTGCCTCAAATAATAGATAATATTAATTACCATATTTATAATTATAATTGTAAATTTTTAGGTTAAATATATATATATTATATATATATATATATATAAAATAATGTAATATTATAGTTAATTAATAATAATATAAATATATTATATAAATAAATATAAATATATATATATATATTATGTACGTCCGAAGGATGGCCCTAATGTCATTTGCGGGCCCTATGACTCTTTAGTTACGCCACTGGTTATGTAAAAAATCTTTGGATGAGTAGAATATCTCATTGTATGAAAGATTATTTAAACAATAAGAGTAACAAATATATAAAAAAATATGAAAATGAATAAATGAAAACTAGTCATTCCCTCCATTCCTGAGTTACCAACTATCTGACTGTCTCAGATATCTATATATATATAAGTACCACTATACTTAATTATAAATCAAAATAAGTGAATAAAATTTAAAAGGGTATCACAAAATAGCTCAACCCACTCAATAAAATACTTGCTCATCTAATTAGCATTGATCTGTTATTAGAGTCTGAATAGATTGTTGATTCGGTATATATAGATGTATTTATGATTTATGATGTGTACAGCAATGGATAAATGTATAGGAATATGGTCAAAATTTGTATTTTACATTTTATTCAAATATTTAAGAGGTTACCTTATTATAGATCCCCATAAAAATTTAAGTGATCCATTATATTTCAGTGCTTAAAAAATAAATTAAAAGGATATTCATTTCCTCTTGATTCAGTAATCTTTACTATTATTATAATATATATTATATATTATAATAATGGCTCACGAACTTTAGACATCAGAATAATAAGACGAAATAATTCAATTATTGATAAATCTAGTTCTAAAAAATTAATATTTTTTAAATAAAATACTCATAAATTATAATAACATAAATTGACGACAAGGGTTTTACTTAAATGATATCAGTAACGATTATTAAATCATTATTTAGAATAATTTAGTAGTTAAATAAAGTTATGTAAAATATCTTTTACTATGAGATTGGCCAGAAATAATAGGTATTCTATTAGTTCCATCAATTTTTTACATTCAAAAATTAACCTAATGTTGTGATAATGTGTTAAAGTTAGAAATTACTCTTTATAGCATATTAAAAAAAAATATTAAATCATTAGTGTATTTATAAATACAAATATTTTTATATTGCAATGTAAAGTTTAATTAAAAAATTTATTGTTTAAATTATGCATCTATAAATCATATATAAAGTTCGAAATAATTTACATCCAGTTCCTTCCCACTCAATAATTGTTTCAAAATTAAATATATAAATATATACTTCAAAATAAACACTAATTTTATTAAAATTAATATAAAAAATTTAATGAATAAATCAATAGGTACAGTAATGAGTGATCCTTGATAATAAAATCTTACCTAATTTAAGTGATCCTGATTCCATTATACTTATGATTTGCATAATTTCTATAAAATACTTACGTACTAATGAAGTTAGTGTGTAGAATATAGAAAGCTTTCTTATCATTAGATATTAGATTTTTGCCACTTACATTAAAAATATATCAATAAATTATATTCAAAATAATGTAAGTTTTAGTTATTCTCCATAGAGTTATCATATATGTGTGAAGGGAGTAATTAGCATCTTCAGACAATGAGTTAAGAAATAAAAATGATAGCAATGAAATAAATCTATGCATCAAATGTTTCAAGTTATTCATAAATACATACTAGCAATCAAGTGTCCTTGAGTTACATTATTATGAGATTTCTTTTGATCCAACATTTGCAAAATAAAAGATAAGTCATATTACAGCTCTTATGTAAGCAAAGAAAAGTATCCACACCTACTAACAAATAGTGATATGTACTTATATCTTATTAGTCTATAAACCAACCAACAAATTAATATATTCGTACTCGTGACATAATTTACTATAAGGATTATGGTAGAGTCGTTATAAGTTTCGGCTATTCAGTTCGATGCCTAGTCGACGGTGGCTCACAGCAAGAGTCCTACTATATATATATACTTATCTATATAAGTAAGCTTATGAACTAGACCAAATATATATCTGAGAAGAAGAATCAATCAAAGCACTGATACGATATATAAAAACCTAATTTAGGGTGTTACACCCGCAGTTTGAAGAGACTGTTCTTGATTATATATGGATCAGTTTTGT